>JADLZL010006289.1:0-214574 GCA_015844335.1 Chrysopogon serrulatus | reverse complement strand
CATAACCAATATATTTTGGGCTGATGCTAAGATGTTGATTGATTATGCTCATTTTGGTGATGTAGTGACATTTGACACTACTTTTGGCACAAACAAAGAATATAGGCCTTTCGGTGTATTTGTTGGATTCAATCGCCTTAGGAGACTGTCATTTTTGAGTCTGCTCTTCTATTTGATGAAACATGTGCCTCTTTTTCAAATGGTTATTTGAGGCTTTTCTAGCTGCACACAATGGAAAACAGCCTAAAACTATATTTACTTGATCAAGACACAAAAGAATGGGAAAAGCTATTAAGGTGGTATTCACGAAGCATGGCATGGATTGTGCACCTATCACATAATGCAAAATGCCGCAAGCACTTATGTAACAAGAAAAGGAAGAAGACAAAGAATCCCATATCCTCTCGGATTTTAGTGCCTCGCATGTATAATATCGAGGACAAGTTGGCCTTTGAAGAAGCATTTACCATGATGAGAAATAAGGTGGACGAGAAAAGACATCCCGGCTAGATAGCATCTACAAGTTCAAGGAAAAATGGGCGAATGTCACATGAGGGATGTTTTTACATTGGGAATGAGAAGCACACGCTAAGTGAGAGTTTTAATAGTGATTTAAAAGACCACCTGAAATCTGATTTAGACATCATCCGATTCCTAAAGCATTTTGAAAGGGCGGTGCAAGGAAAAACAAGGAATTAGATGAAGAATTTGAAGCTAGAAAAAAAGCTACCTAGATTAAGAATGAGGACACCTATGCTAGTGCAAGCTAGCAAACTTTACACTCCCCAATATTTGAAGCATTCCAAGCTGAATATGAAAGATCCATGGCTGCATGCACTAGAGCATTGGAAGAAAATAACACATATGCTGTTGCAATTGTGAGGTCTGATGGTGATTTAAGTTCTGAAATAGAACGTGTAGTTGTTGGTGATCCTTCAGAACAAAAAGCTTCATGTAATTGTGGGCAGTTTGCAAGGACTGGTGTATTATGTAGCCATGCTTTGAAAGTTCTTGACTTGATGAACATCAAGTTATTGCCTAACCATTATGTGCTGAAGCGTTGAACAAGGGAAGCAAAGTATGGAACTATCCAAGACAACAAAGGAAAGAGCATAATTGAAGACCCAAAGTTAGATGCTATGCTTCGCTACAAGTTTATGTCTAAAAAATTTCTTACTTTGGCATATCCAGCTGCAAGTGATCCAGAATGTTGCATTTTAGTAGACAATGCACTTGATTGTCTTGCTAAAAAAACTACAGGACAAATTCAGTGCAGCTACAAGTGTCTTGTCTGATACATATAGTGTCCAACCTAATGCTCAGCAAAATGAAGAATTGCTTAGTGCTGCACGCTTGAAGGAAAAAGATATTCAACCAAGAAGTTCAAAAAGACATCCAAGTTGGCTTGACAAGACAAAAAAGTACAAAAAAAAGTGCCAGATAATTCTAATGTATGTTCCAAAAACCTTGGAATATGGTTTCTTAATTTATTACTTCTTGCTAAAAAATAATATTAGGATTTTTTTTTCAGCATGAATTGCATGATGGTGATGTAGAAACTCAAGTATTGGATAGTACTAATGAGGAGCAGAATTCCTTTGTATTCACTAGCTACACAGATTTGATAATGGTACGTTCAGTATTGCTCCTTTTCAATTTTAGGTAGTGTCAATATCTCTTTTTTTTTTTTTCTAACTTTCATTTGCCTTTGCAGAGTCCTAGTGAAATTAATGACGCTGCTCTTCAATATTGGCTTAAGCCTTCAAATTAGTAGTTGCTGTCTCATGGCAGGGCATTTCGTTCTTTTGGGATGATTGATGAGCATTTGCGTGCTAATTGAATGCTTGAGTGGAGATTATAAATATTGATTTTTTATATGTTGTACTGGTGGTTATTTGTGGAGATTATCTATTAGCATGGTACTGTTAAAAATATATTTAAGTGAAATCATTACAGTATACTTTGCTGCTCTGTAAAATGCATGTGTGCTCTCTGTTCTGCGTCCTCTGTTGAAGTGGACCTGGGCTGGGCTGCAGATTCTCGTTTGGGCTGTGCAATCTAGCACTAGGAGAGCGAGATGTCCAGCAGCCGTCGGATCTTGAATGGATGGCATCGGGCATGCCTAAAGTCACCTGTGCCTTTACTGAAGGAATGCAGAGAATCTGACCCCCCCCAAAGTTATCCATTATTAATTTTTCGTCTGTTTCTCCTTGTTGCCCAATAAACCTGCTGCTCCACTATTGTTCTCTGTTTTCCGTTTTTTTATTCAGAACTCCATTTTTGTTTTTTTATTCCGAAATCTCTTATCTGCAAGTTCTTTTATTTATCCAGCTTTTCTAAAAAGTTCCTTTTTTTCATTTGTTCTACCTCCGTCCGTGTTCTTTCTGTTCTGGGTTTTGCGCTTCAATTTCCTATATCCCCATGCGTTTATATTTCTCTGATCTTTTTGCTTTTTGTGTGTTTTTCCATCTCTAAATTTTTGGGTTTCTCTGTTCCCCTTTTTTTTCCACGTTTCTTCAGCCGCTTGGTTTGTGGTCCCTTTTTCTTTTTGATTTTTGCCCATTTCTCACTTCTAGAGCATGATGATCATATATGCTAAATTTCAGGGCTGATGATGCCAGACAGGTTGACATTTATTCCATCCACTTTCAATCCGTCCTTCACCCGTTCGTCTGGTATGTAGTGCTTTTTATTTTTTTTCTTGTAAATGTCAAAATAAAAAATAAGTATAATATTACGTGTCATTGAACCATTAACGTTTCTCTGAAAAACAAAGATTTTCACCAAACGTTGCTCATCTATTTTTTATTAGAAACCAAACATAGTTATTTATATTAAAACCAAACTTTCACATGATGTTTGTTCCCTCTGTCCACTCACCTGGATTTCTGTCGATCTCAAACTCTCCAAACGGTACTAGATTTCCTTCTCCAATATTCCTCTCTCTCTCACGAGCGGCACCAAGGTTGCCGTCACTCCTTGATTCCGAGGAAATTGGAAGGAAGAATGTAATCGAATTGGGTCCACGATGTCCATGATGTGTTAATAGCCCATAAATCTTTCTCGTTGAAACAATATAATTTTTATTGATAGCAAAGTCTCTACATCCTGAACCGGCCGGGTTGTCAGTGTTTCGAGTAAGCTCCAACTAGTAAATTTATAGATACGCGTTTATACCCGAATGATTCGCTAAGAGGACATAGAGAAGTATACTGGTTCAGGCGAGAGACCCTACGTCAAGTCTAAGCGGGTTGTGTTACTTAGCGGCAGTTCGTAGTAGGGGTTACAAACGGTTCGAAAGAGGGAGAGGCTCCCAAGTCTCTGTGATTGAGCGTAGTGCCAATATCGTGGGTGACCGGGTGGTTTTCAGATTGGGATGATCGATGGCTTGTTGTTCGAAGGTGGCTCACCCTCCCTTTATAGATGAAGGGAGGGGTAGCCATACATAGGCTCCTTGAGGAGGAGGGGCGTGTTGTGCAAAGGAAGGAAAAGAAGAAAGAAAAAATGACGGCGGTGGAGTGACTTCGTCCGCCTCCTTCGGGTCGGGCGTCTTCTTTTACGCCTTTGACTACGTCGTCATGAACTGTTCGTCGGTGTTGTCGCGTCGCCGGAGTGTCTTCCCATGCCCTTACATCGGACGATAAGGGTGAGCAGTTGATTATGACCCTGCGTCGTACAAGGTTAGGTGTAACAGTGGCGTACGGTGCGTGTATGGGCCGTGATAGACGATTCGTCCTCATTCACATGGTGCGCCATGCCCCTGCTTGAGTCCACAAAGAGTTAAATGGCGCCCACGCCCCCGCCTCCGACCAACAAGGTGGTTAAAGAGCGCCCGTCTTGGCTACCGGGCGGGGCACGGACGGAGTAGACGGCGATGACCCTCTCTGTATAGAATCTTGACCTCAGTGTCACCGCCGGTCCTCTGCCGCAAGCTAGAGACGGCTTCTGGGCGGCGCAAGTGCGGGGGTCGTATGGTCGCGCCCTCCAGGGTCGCGGGCCCCAAGGCCTTTGTGCCGCCCGGCGAAGGGTCTTGCGAATCGCGCCCCCGGGGGTCGTGGCCCGACCCCCGCGCGAGGAGTTTGGTGCGCTCGCGGCCTTATCACCGTGCCCGCCGGGCCGCGGCTTGTCGCGGGGTGGCACGACGAGCCGCGCTCCCTCGCCTTCAGGCGGGCCAAAGCGGTCTTAATGATCGATTGTGAGGTAACTTAGTCGCCCCTTAGCAGGGCGGTAGTTTGGCCCCCCACACGGGTCTTGCAAGGTTTCGCCAGATGGAATTGACAACAGGGTTATTTGCTATTGTTGTCTTTTTTCGGTCAATTGTGCAAAAATTATTCTTAAAAATTCGCTCGATGATTTATATGATCATATATTGCCATGTCCATGATACTGAATCGAAAGACATATAAACACTAGCACATACCAAACCTATTGGCTTTTCACATCCATAATCAACTAAAGATTACAATACTTTTAGAATCATTAATATGATACAACATGATTTCACATCCATAATCAACATGATTTTCTTCATCTTTTTTTTTTCGAGAAAGGCTCTCAGCTGCTACTCTTACCATGGCATATGCTACTGTGGTACCGATGAAGGATTCAGTCTAAAACAAATCTGATTCACCTCTCTTCTATCTCTTCAGAAAAGAAATTGCAGCCTGAATGTCACCTGCGAGTAGGCCGTCGGCTTAGCACGAGAAGGGGCCGCTGCAGTAGTACATGGGCGGCACGAACGCGTCGAATTGCTCCGGACACGCGGCACCGCCCACCGCTCATCGCTCGTAGCGCAGCAGGTTTTTTTTTTTTTTTGAGAAAGGGTTGGATTTTATTGATATAAGAAACAGATTACATCCAATCCCCACAAGGGGCACTCCATAGGAAAAGAAAAATTACAACTTTGACTTCGACAGGAGCACCACCTAGCCTTCGCCGTCGTCAACCAGTGTCGCAGGATGAGACTCATGGCCGATTTCCGGATTGACGAAGAAACTTCAAAGTTTAAAACGCCCATGAAGAACACACCAATGGTGTATTGCAGATTCGTTGAACGTACCGGCCAAAGGCAAGCTGGCAAATCCTCGTCGTCGTCGGAGTCTGACGCCAGTTGCCTCACCAACCCAGTCCAGACGAGCAGCAGTCGCACAAAGGGGATCCAAGAACACCTACCCGTATACAGGAGCAGGTGGAACCCTAACCTCCAAGGAAAAACTCCTAGGAGGGACAAAAGCCCGGTGAACACTTCACCAGTAAAGACACCGAGTCTTCTTCGTATATCAGCCATGATATAGTACACGGATTCGGCGACACCATTGACAAGCCACAGACAACTCAAAGAAGCACACAAAAGATTCGAGCATCGACGCAGAAGAAAAAAACAAAGAAAAAATCGCCGATGCCAAACCTCCTGCAGAAGATACTGTCGCTGTGCTCTTCCTGCCCACGGATCACCACAGGAACCCGTCCACCATCGCCATGACCGACACTGAAGAAAATCGGGAGAAACTCCAACCCTAACTCTAAAACTACTGAAATAGTAGAGAATATATACCTCCCCCACCGGATCCACAGCTTCCCTAGCCAACCGGCGCCAAAAAAGGCCACCGGAGGTGAGGAAGACAGTGGATCCGGCGGTGGTACGCGGAATCGCCTTCTGAGTCGCCCTTTCTCTACTGTGGAGAGAACCGGACGTTTCGAGAGAGAGCAGCCTGTTGTTCGTAGCGCAGCAGGTCGGCGGGGATGATGCGGCCATGGCAAACGCGGGCCTTGGTGGGCCCCTGCGGCCCGATGTAGCAAAGGCAAGCACGGGCCTCGGAGCCATGCAGCCCTAATGCAGCCAAGGCAGAATTGGGCCTCGGTTCGTCCTGGCGATGCTTGTGTTCATATTTAAGGTCTACACTAGCCTTTTGCCCGTGCGTTGCCACGGGAGAAAATAAAACCCACCCATTAGAAGAAAGAAAACTTCAACCATTAAAGCAAGAAACAATTTTGAGATTTCTAACACCACATTGTATCTAACAAGTTTTGAGTCACAAAGAGACACAAGCATCACTTTAACAGCCATCACTACAAGAAATTGGTGGTTTTTTGACGTAAAATCCATTTGTGACGGTGGTTTTCGACATTAATTATGCTATAGTTTATGTCATAATACATTAGTTATGACTTGAGTTTATGTCATAAAACATGAATTATGTCATAAAATATATGCAATCTTCTTTTGACAGTGCACTTTTGTCATAATACATATAACCGATGTCATAATTCACATAACTAATGTCATAATTCACATAACTATATCATAATTAATGTCAAAAAAACCACCGTCACAAATGGATTTTACGTCAAAAAACCACCGATTTCTTGTAGTGCATGAAGAACTATGTTTGCTTGTCAATTAGATGTCTCAGTGCAGTAGCTGTGAGCTATCTAACGTTGGTTTTGAAGCCGACGTGGAAGGTAAAAAGATTGATGCTAGCGACAAAGTGCTCGAGAGGTTTGCAATGATTTTCACTTAAAATTCCTGTGAGTGTCTACCTACAGTAAGAACAGGAAGAACAAAATAAAAATATAGTTAAGCACTGCCAGTAACATAAGTACATATCACTCTGTATGTACTATTTAATATTCATGGGCTAGACGAAACATGGAGTGCCATCTAAATTCTAAACTGATCAATGAAAGAAAATTTCCAGTTCTCTCAATTATTAGCAAGGACGGGGCTTTCTTTGGCATCTCGCTGACTGAGAAGCAACAAAAGGTGAGCTCCCGTGCGCCATCTCCATGCACGCACACAAATTGATTAGTCAATTTCCAGTTTGTGTGCTAGTAGCTAAGTAATCATACTTATCCAAGTGAGGCAACCTTGTTCTGGAGTTGTGGTCACTCACCTGCAATTTTGTGAAGTTCCGTTCACATGGCCAACTTGTCAATAGTTGAATTGAGATGTTACTCAGGATTGCTGCATTAAACGTCATTCTTTATTAGACATGTGCAGATTTTGACATGACTAATGAGAAGGGATGCCTTAAGTTGGTTTGATGTCTACAAATGTCCTATACAAGCAATGGTTGGTCATCAGTATCAGCACTTGTTGCTATAAATCTTCGGTATTGTTGTTCTCCCCTGAATGCCATGTGTTCACATGTATCTTGTGTATTCCCATTACATATCCATTAATTTATCGCTGACACTCACAACGCCAAACAAGAGGTCTGATAGACTGCTTTCTGTCTAGCTCTGATCAGAGAAAGAAGCTACTCTAGTTAATTAGCACTTGTGCGTCCTTTTTTTCTTTTTTGCTTTTCTTTTTCTAAACTCTACTTGTGCAAATTTCAATCTAACTGATGGGTCCAACCAAATTTATCAGACTCCTAGGTTACAGTTTCTAAATTCTGAGATGCTGGATGCTGGAATGATACTGCTACTTTGGCCAAAACTCGTTTGCATGGATCTGAATGAGTGACACACCTTGTCTGGGTTTGGCTTTGTTCAGTATGAATTGGAGCTTCTATTTGTTCATAGCAAGCTTGCAGAGGCTACTATTGAGCAAAGGAAAATGATTGAGACAATTCACATCAACCTCGCACACAAGAATCGAATTCTGAACACAGTAAAATGTCAAAGTTATTGTGGAAAAATACATATGAACAGTAAAGGGTAGGGGGGAAAACAGCAAAGAGAACGGAGAAAAGGCATAGTTGAAATACTCTGTTCTTGCTACTGAGGATCAAAAATGGATTTGAAATCTTTTGATCCAGGGCGGCAACAGAGGAAGGAAGTTGAGAAACGGCAGAGAAATAGCCAAATTGCCTAGGCTCGAATCTATAACTGACATCCTTGATAGAGAAGTAGTAGCTATCAAGAGACCCCATGGCAACGTTTATGTACTCGTTTAACTGCAGCATCCACTTTTCTCTCCCGCCGATTAGCAACAAGAACTACAAGACTGCCTACGTGAGTTTAAGGGGGCATTTCATCAGAGAGTTTACCTGCACGAACATATTGCCGTGAGTTCAGCAGGCTGGTGCGTGAAGAAATAGCTTCCTCCTCCAGAGAACATATCATGCGCCCCATCGCATGCCCATTACCTTGACTTGGATGATTGGATCCAATCATGCACGTGGCCGCGCGCTACTCCTCATCGGTGTGCAGCAGCAACAGCTGGAGGATGGACCTTGTCCTCCTCCCTCCACATCCATGTCTGCCGACACATTGGAGAGGCTAGAGTTAGGTTCTCGGTGGCTAGAGGCAAGGGAGAAGCGTCCAAGGAGTAGTGGATGTTGAGGAGGGTTCGGGTGGCGCGTGAATGGCTGGAGGGGTGTTGGGGCGCAATAGGAGTAGAGTCGCCGGTGTGTGGTTGGCGTGAGGCCAGGGTGAGCGGCGGCGGCGGGCACGAGATGCGGGAACTACGTACTGAGAGACAGCTGAGTAGCGACCGAGAGAGATGGCCGATGCCGCGATGCGGGCGAGTACAGGGGTCGTGGGGCTCACCGGCTGTGGATGGCCCACCTGTCGGCGCCGCTGTAACTGCAGGCGGGGCGATTCAAACGGAGCGTTGGCAGGGTGAAAGGGTTGTGGACGATTCCAGTTTCATCTTATTAGGAAGAAGAGAAGAATCGGCGGCCTCTGATCGTACCTGCCAGTGTCTTCCACATTTGATTACGTGCCTTGCAGGCAACCCATAAATAAATAAATAAATCAATCAATCAAAAAAAAAGCTCTGGCTGGTCTACAACTTCGTTGTGCAAATTTTAATACTACCTACATGATATGATGATTTATTTATTTAGCTCAAACTGCTTCAACATTTTAGCCAACTAATATAAAATTCTAACAAGGGACTTAATACTATTTTCTATTAGTTACTCTTTGGTTCTATAGACTGTCAAAAATTAGATATTTTAGCTTTGGCAAAATATATACAAGAGACTATTAATATTTACAATGCATAATAAGTATTATTAGATTATTAGTTGAATATATTTTTATAAGCTCATTTAGATATACAAATATTGTTAATATTGTCTACAGACTTATTCAAATTTAAAAAAAATTAATCTGTGTATAAAACCCTAGAAGACTTTCTTTTTTGTATTAGCTAGTGGGACTAGCATGAATGATACCATTTACCAGCCAAGTGAACTACTGACGTGTGTGTTCCTTTTTATTCCATGCACCGAGTGCTTAAATAAGCCAAAAGTTCTTACAAGTAATAAATTAGCACCCTTGATCCAATGTATTGCACATATTCTATTTTTTTCTCTCTTCTTTGCACCTTGTTATGTGTTCCACGGTGGAACTGGACTGCAGGAGTCACCAAGCTTTTCTAATCTATTTTATAACCAAAATAATATGTTCAAAGCTAAAATGAGCGCAGCGATGCGCACTAATCTATCTTGTAATCTCCCTTCTCTTGAGTTTTCCCATGTCCCTGCTGCCCTCGTGTTGTTCAGTTTGCGAGCATGGGTTCCGTCCTAGCACCAGCGAGCTTTGGAGATGACCATGACTCACAAGCACGCCAGCAGTTGGGTGGGGCCCGTCGAGAAACACCCGGTTTTTTATTGTCTTGAAATCATTTGCAGCCTATGAAATCAATGCAAATGTTTTGCCACCATGGTTCTATTGGCAGTCTTGCGTGAATGTACTTTTATTTTGCAGGCATAGTCAGTTAGGGTTTTCAGATGGAGGGTCACTCCTCATGTTTTGTTGTTCGTTTGTGTCTGTGGGGTTTTGCAGGTAATCTTTAAGATGATGTGTGAGTCATTTTTTTAGCCTTTAAAAGCTTTACTTATGCTTAGTGAAATACATGCTTTAGAGTAAGATCATAAAAAAAAAGAAATCATTTACATTGATGGGTGTTATAAGGTAATGCCAATACTAATGGTACGCTCATGAAAATTTGCGTTTATATTGGTGGTTCTTAAACTAACACATGTTGAAATTTTTATTTTCATTGGCATTTCACACTGGCCAAAAAATCGCTGCTAGTACATATGAGTTTTCTGTTGTCAGTACAAATATTTTATGGACTAGTGTTGCTTCTCTTTAATTTACTTATATCGATCGTTAATCATAGAAAATTTCAAGTGTTTTAGATCTGGATACTATTAGAAAAGACACAAATTTACTTATGATAAATTGATTATATCGTTTTTTTAACAATAAAATTCAAAAGATGGCTTTAAGGGGAGCGATCAGGAATAAATCGCTATCTATTAGGCCAGGCAGCTCTAGTCGATCAGGAGCCAACTAAATTAACATGTGTCCTATATGAACTGCCTTTTGCTAGGCACAATTGTTAACCCTGTCAATCAAACTAAATTAATTATCAAAAGTTTTCTCCTATATGATGCGAAGTATTTATGGCCTTGTGCCAGTTGTTGCGTAGGCAGCTAGTTACATGCATTGGTTTGCCAGAACAACATTTCAACACCTTTGGCCACCAAACAGTCACCGCTGATAGGGTTTGTTTGGCTGTCTTCCCATCCACATCAACAATCCAAGAGTGTGTTGGGATAATTTTTTTTAAAAAAAATTAGTTAATATTTCATCCGCATATACATAGACTGCTAGAGTATGTAAAAACAAACCGAGGGAGTATACTACCTGCAAACGTGTGTGTTTCCTAAAGATTGACAATTAAATTGAAGTGGGAGACATAACTTTTTGCTGTCGCGCATGAACCATGCATGCCGACGTAGGCAGCACTGCCGGGCACTTTTTTCTCAGGGTTGACTGGATTTTGCATGCACCCCTTCATACATTGCTAGATTCAAGTGTGTATCTAAACACAACTGCCCCCACTGAGAATTCATCGTCTAACTTCCGTCAAAAGAATTCATCCTCTAGACTCTAGTTGACTATTATTAGTTCAATGGCAACCTGTCTCCATGCATGGAGCCATCAACAACACTTTAAGTAGATTAATATGCATACATTTTTTTCTTGTGATATTGCAACCATCATGAATTGGCTGTCTTGCCTAATTCCCTCGGTGTACACTTAGGTCATCAGTTCCCATTCGCCTAGGGGTGGAAATTCACACATAGAAATCTGTTAAAACTTGTAACATGGACATTCATATTTATTTGAAACTGTTTTCAATTATATTTTTATGTATCTGATTTAATTTGATATGTATTAAAAAATCATGTTCTTTTATAACCAAGGACATTAAGTTAGTTTGGATAATTATGTTAATTTGAATAAATAGGACATTTATATGTAATGTATTTTTTAATAGTTCTTTTTAGGAATATAGTTTTTAAATAGTTGGCATTCAACTTCAAAAGATTGAAACTATTTAAGTAGCTAGTGTCTATGAGTAATTACTAATTAGTAGCCCATATTTTATCTCAAATAGTAATAATGCACACATAATTAATGTGATTGCTGATTTATTAATTTATATGTAGTTAATATGACCAGTGATGTCCATTTATTATTGGACATATATATGTATAGAGTTTATGTATAGAGTTTATGAGGGCACTCCCAACGCAGACTCTACTATAGTTTCTATGGCTATTTATTACTCCCTTATTTATTGAGTTTTGCTGATGTGGCACTGTATTTATTGAAGAAAGAGAGAAAAACATAATAAACGGTTTTCTAAGTCTCGATGTCTACGCTTCGTTCGATGCCGAAGACACAATGGCCGTCTGTGTTGGGGAAGACCTTAGTATACTTATCATATTTCAGTATCTCATTACAAGAACTGTTGCACTAAAATCATTCGGATGGATATTTATAGTTATAGACAAGGAAGTTAATTAAATGGATATCTGAATGCGAGTTGGTATCCACAATATCTATCTTGTATCAATATCTGATCCGTTTTCACTCATAAATGTGCCGGATGGATGATTTCTCGTGGTAGCTATTATCCTGCTATATGTTAGCACTTTGATAACGTGGAAGAAGAGTAAATGAACAAATATCATAAAAACGAGCAGGATGAAGAAAGAGGAAACGGTCTCTTATTTGAGAAATTGAGTCTACTTGTGAACAAGGAACATTTTCGTATTAGGGGCGATCCCGTGGGGAAGCCACCCACCAACCAAACCACTGCCTGTGACCTTTAGCTCGCCACAGAGACACCCTCTGCAGTCTGCACCACACTTGCCCCCTTCCACGCACGCAGTGGCCGCACACCACCTGCCGCTTGCCGCGTGCCAGGCCACAGATCGAGCTCGGGGACGCTGGTGGCTGTGACGTGAATATAGAAGAGACATATGCGAATGGGAGAGAATACCACGTGAGGGAGAGAGTATGGATAAATGACTAAAATTTGTTAATGTCCCACCCGAAGAAATACTGGATTTTGTGCTATAATTCCTAGGGACAGTGTCTTGATATTGCAGTTGCAGAAACATGGTTTTTAGTGGCGAACCAATTAAATCCGGGGTATGTCTAGCAAAAATATCTCACATTCAATATAGTATAATCTAAGACATATTTTAGACCTAGCGGATAGCAAGCACAAGCGATCACCGGCTGACAGAAGGAATAGTTTGAGGACTGAAATACTTTAGAATGTTGGACTTTTTAATTTGAACTTTCTAAATCTAACTAGTACGAGTAATTTTCAATAAAATCTAGTAGGGTAGATAGGGACTATCAGGACTTGGCGTCTGCCCATGATGGTTTTAGTGTTGGCCATGGACCTGCTGCGCCCTTAGCAGACAAAAGTTATCAGGACTTGGCGTCTGCCCATGATGGTTTTAGTGTTGGCCATGGGCCTGCTGCCCTTAGCAGACAAAAGTAGGCGATGTTTTTTTGGAATTGCATAGCATACGGATGCTCGCAACGCATACACACTCTCGCCTCTACGAACGCACTCATGTAAATTGTACTCGACGTTATGAGTATCTTCGAAGATTGGGCCAACAAATCCTCGAAATCCACAGGCACTACGTTGTCGACGGGAACATTACTTACCAACGAAAGCACAATACTATTAAATCCTGAAATATTCGCTCCCACAAAGAGTTAAATCTAGGCTTGAGGTGCTACTAAGGGTCTTATAATTACTAGGCTACAAATCCTTTCGCAAAGATAGGTGATGCTAACCACAACATATCTTTTCAAATTTATGTAGGATACCTTTTGTATAATTTTTTTGATGCAATTCAATTTTTTTCTTTTTTCTTCTATAGACTACTGCTGGTGCTCCCTGTGTTTCAAATTGTTAGTTCATTGTTTTGAGTTTTTTAAGTATATAGCTTTTTATTATACATCTAGATATACAATATATCTAGATGCATAACAAAAAGATATACAAATACATATTTAGAAATAATTCAAAACAGAGGGAGTACTTCACTACTCCCTCCGTCCCAAAATAATCATCACTTTCGCTTCCCGAAATAAATACCGGTAATTTTTATATATAATAAATATTATCAATCAGTATCGTAATTAGTATCATCGGAAAGATCTTTGAATCTAGTTTTTTAACAAAATTATTGGGAGATATAAATATTGCACGTATTTTTTATAAATCAAATCAAACTTGCGGCACAAAAATCGAAAACGACAATTATTCCGGGACGGAGTAGTACGTGTTAAAGATAAACTACTTCATTCTCCGTTATTTATAGATATACTAATATAAAAAGGACCTTTCGTCAATGCGGTAAATGAGCTTTAGTCCCCTGTAAATTTTTGCGTTTGGGACTAAAAATGATTTAGTCCCGGTTGGTATTACCAACCGGGACTAAAGGGTCTCCATTAGTCCCGGTTCGTGTTACCAACACGGACTAAATGTCATAACCTTTAGTCCCGGTTGGTAATACCAACCGGACTAGGACTAAAAAAATAAACCTTTAGTCCCGGTTTGAGACACGAACCCGGACTAAAGGGACCTTTAGTCCGGGTTCGTGTCTCAAACCGACTAAAGGTGCTTCCAGAGCGAATCTAAACAGAAAGTGTATCTCTTGCATGTCATATGTGTGGTGGGGTTCAAATGGTTAGTGCGTGCAAACTAGGACTAAAAAGGATGGTCTAAGTTCGAATCCTAGCACTGCATTTTTTTTTTTAGAATAAACCACCTTTAACCCCGGTTAAAGGGGCTTGAGGCCCGGGATTAAAAGCCCATCGTGTAGTAGTGATAGTACATAAGTCTGTTTGACTTCAGTTTACTGGGTGTTCAGGCTAAAGTCGATTTAAATATATATGAAAGGTTAGGCAAGAACCACATGAGCTCTCCTGTGACACCCACTCCATTTCACAAGAGACCGGACTGCATGTCGTAGCTTATTAGAAGATGAAAACGACTTAATTTAACAACTAGAAAGTACCCCGTGTAACATTAGGTCGTACTTTCTTTAATTAGACAATACTAGGAAACATGTCTGAAATTATCATTTTCTAGACATCGAAGAACACACTTTCCAGCTGGTGTCACAGGGCCAGTCAATTTAGCTAGGGTTTGCTCCAGCCGCCACTATGTTTTAATTTAATTAGCACCCACAGATGCCAAGTGTTGCTTTATGGACACAAACACCAGAGATGAACAACAAAAAGGTTGCACTGATTAGTTATTTAATATGTTTTACACTAATGTGCTATGGTATGTGGTCCAGCATAATGCTGGACTATCTAGATCATAATCCAACGAAGATGGCATGTGTGACGACCCAACCCCATGCCAGCTGGGTGGTATACCATAGCTAACACGTGTCAAATTAATTTTTCAGAAAGTACTGTAGTTCTTTTACACGACAAGATGTATATATGGTATGACAAATGACTTTTGTCACGCTATGGTATTACCACCCACCTGGCATGGGGTTGGGTCATACATGCCATCTTGATTAGCGTGACTATATATTACACTGAGTCACGCATTTTTTTTTTTTTCTCCCTTTCCTCTTCTCTTATTAATCCAAAAATGGAAGGATCCAGTGACCACCGAAAATCCCTTGTAATCATTTATGCAGAAGCTAAACATTAAGCACTATCCATTTTGCTTGGATTTGGCATTATAGATTTTGTAGTTTTGAAATGAAAATTCTACTTGCAATGTTATATTTGACTTTTCAATTAAGTAGCTTTTCTTTCTTATCGATCCTGAAGGAGCTAGACACCAAAAAATCTTGTAAATTTTTTTTATCAATCCACCTATCATCCTTATATATATACAAGATTTAGGGTTTCACTCACCTCTCCAACTCTCTCATTTTTTCCTCCCTCAGTTGTCGTCTCTCTCCCTCTCTCGCAGGCTCCCTCCTCCAGTGCTACTCGCAGAGGCCGATCCCCACCTCCTCCAGCACGGCGCGTGGGACTAGCCCTCTCCTCCTCCGGCGCGCCGCTCTGATGGTGGCCCAACCCCTTCCTCATCCAGCACTGCTCGCGGGGCCAGGCCCCCCTCCTTCTCCGCCGCGGTATGAGGGGACTAACCCCCTCCTCCTCCGGTGGCAGATCAGGCGGCAGCCCGGCTCCCACCTCTCCAACAGAAGATTTGGCAGCGACCCGGCTCCCTTTTCCTCTGGTAGTAGATCTGGTGGTGGCCTGTCTCCTCCTCCAATGGAAAATTTGGCACCAGCCCAGCTCCCTCGCTCCTCTAGCGCGGCGGTGGGTACCAGGCCCCTTAGTCTCTGGAGAGCCACTCTCAGCCCCTCTCTCGATGGCGTGGAGGCCATCTCCAACGACATATCTGATGAGGGCTCAAGCTCTAGCAAGATGAGGAGGATGGCACACGACGATGCTGTGGATGGGTTCAGTACTTCAGTGGGCCGTGGATGGGCTCGGCGGGCTCTGGTGTGGGTTTTTTTTTGAAATCCATTTTCACATGTAGGCGCTTGGACTGGCTCAAAAAACTGATTCACGCAAACCTTTGAACCGAGATGGTTGTCATGCCCGCTTCGAAAAACCAAAATCGATCTCCTCAAATAAGCATAATGTAGTAGTGCAAGTCCACATAAGGGTCTCATCAGACTTGTATGGACAAATTGGGAGCTCTCAAGTGGATTATGGTAGACAGTTCTATTGTACTAGATTCAGAGGGCAAGAATTAAAGGGTCCTACAGGGTCAAATAGAGGGCTATGAGGGAGCAACAATCACTGCATACTTCTAGAGTTATGCATATACAATTTGCAGTCGATTTTGCGAAATCTTAATCTTGACATGGTTGTTTCAACATTGTCATCTAGGATTTCCTACGGGATTCGTTTGTGTAGTCTTGATATGGTGCAAGCTTTGTGCTGTACTCGTAACATTCTTCAAAGATCCGAGGGCTGCCGCACCTAACCAAGGGTATCAAATTTTAACATAAACTTCATAGTCCGCAAAGTCATGTTTTATCATGTAATTTCCTAGCACACATGCTCAAGTGAAATCAAAAGTTTTAATAAGCACATGAATCCATCTATCACGTCAGGCTAGCCGCCTCCCGAACATTCTCAAACTTCAGATGATACACTAATCTAAGAGAAAAGTCACCCCTATCTATCATAATCTTTATTAAACATGAAGCACTTGGCTAACCCTAAGGATATAATTAACATGGGGTGGAGGAGATAGCTATTGGGCAATCACTTTCTTTATTTATAGGGCTATTACATATTTCCAATAATGACCTTAGGTTTAGACTAGAACCACTCAGCCATAGGAGGCGAAATGGTCCAATTTGTTTTTCTTGCATAAGATGGTCAAAAGCCCTTTACGAAGCTGATTTGCCTCGACGCAAGCTCGCCAACAACGCCACTCGTCGCCTCAAGATCCTCCCACAAATTTTGAGGTCCAAATCCAGAAACCACACCACCTACGATTTTGAGTCCAAAACCATCAAACCTTCACTAAGCAAAGCCTCCGATTTCGACATGTGCCGCTCGCAATTCACAGACCATCAACATGCACTTCTCATTAGATATGTGCAAATTTAAATAAATACAGTCCTATAGGCGCGGCATTGGGTATAATATAATAATACTGTACTCCATCTGCCTAGAGATCTGCCTTAATCAGATGATGAGATCTGAAATATCGTTGCGTCGCGGCGCTACACTAATCGAATCAGCTAGGACAATTGAACAGTATAAAGCAGCATGCTATCAATTATTAATTGCATCAGCTGATGAGCACTTCCATTTTCACAACGTGCTCGTCAAAGTCGCGTCCATTGACATATTGAGAGGCTGTGGACAACAATATTCTAGTCTCTGTACCAAACTATCTGATACTGAAACTCCCATCAACCTCCTTCCTCCCCTCCCATGGCGCCATGGCGGGGTTGGGGTTGACCATTCACCATTACCTTCGTGTTTGCTATCCAATGTCTCCATCTACCACACGGATGGTTAAGTCATCTATTCCGCGTTCCATCATGCATACTATAAATCTCTCTGTCGCCTGGTCCAAGCTTCTTCCACTCAATCACAAGCTAAGTAGTTAAGCTTGGCAAGCAAGTCGCCCTTCCATACACACACATCACGATCCATGGACGATGGCTCCGGAGCAAGCCGCAGCGACGGCGAGGGATCGCCGCGGCTGCCGGCGGAGCGGCGCTACAAGGGCGTGCGCCTGCGGAAATGGGGCCGGTGGGTGTCGGAGATCCGGATGCCCAACAGCCGCGAGAGGGTCTGGTTGGGATCCTACTCGTCAGCGGAGAAGGCCGCGCGGGCGTTCGACGCCGCCGCCGTCTGCCTCCGCGGCTCCCGGGCCGGGTCGCTCAACTTCCCCGAGTCCCCGCCCAACGTCCGGCACATCCCTGGCGCGCTACTGACGCCTGAGCAGATCCAGGCAGAAGCTGCGAGGCACGCTAACCAGCTGCCTAGTCCGCCGGCCGCACCGCCGGCGTCGTCGTCGGCGTGGCTGCCAGCTGCCGCGCCCGCCGGAGGAGCAAGCAGTGACAGGACGACCTTGTCAATGCCGTCCACTTGCTACAGTACCGGAGCTGGCGCTGCCGTCTGCGGTGGCGACGAGACGCTTGATTGGTCTTTCATGGATGCATTGCCGTCGATGCCGCCGGCGTCCTCAGTGGGGAACAGTGCTGATATTGTTCCGGCCTTGGATGATTTCATGTATGGGTCCCCTCACCCGGTGATGCCGCCGACTGAAGATGCCGCACAGGGTATGATTGAGAGTGACGATGATCATACATTCATCTCAGACGACCTGTGGCGATTCTGAATTCTGATGAAGGTAAAAAAAATAAATTGCTAAGTAACCTGGATGAGCGGAGTTGTACTTTATGATGACACCCTACCATATCCGTGCCACATATACCCTGCACCAAGAGGTGTTTTTTTTAATGTAGAAAGTAAGTTGTATTACTACAGTATATAGATAGATGTATACATCCAGTACACAAGCGCATATATTATATAAACATGTAGGAAAGATTTCACTATTATTGCAAGCTCAGAGAGAGGTACAGTAATGCTCAGTCCAAAGTTTTTAAGAACTAGAATAACTTCTAAATTTTGGATTTATGGGTTGAAGATTGTTTCTCATTGAAGGTATGACCATCATTATCTTTTATGATGATGGTGTAAGTTAATTAGGATCAAGCTAAATCAGTCAAAGAAAGCTTGTATCCAGCTCATCATTGTTCATCTGAACTTTCCAGGGGTGGTTCTTATGCGCACCTATCCCTACAAATACATTTCTACATAAATAAACCTAGTTCTAGGTGGTTGCAAAACGTCTCTAGTTAGGATTCTGATCGTTTATATATGTCGTAGTAGTGAAAATCGTCATCTCAAGGTGAGAGTGAGCGATTATGTAGGAGACCTGGCTAACGGGGCGTTGCATTATATTTGTCGATCAGAACCCAGAAGTGAGCTGGTAGGGTCCAAGATCTAGGAATGGTCATCCGAGACTATCCTAGTTTTCAATCCTTGGTGAAGCGGTCGTATGGCTAGAGTGGAGGAATATAGACGATATGAGTGTCCATGAGATGGGTGTTCCAATTTTAATTAGTATGTGTGCATTTGTATATGATATATGAAAGGAATGAAGATTGTAACAAAAGTCTAGTTGTGAACTGAGGTACGGCGGGGTGAATTGGATTATTAAAAAAATTCTAACCTAGGATTCCAACATTGATTCTACATTATTAGTTAAAAAACAACTATCTACCAAGATTCTCTTCTATATTTAACTAGTGTCTCTACTTAACACCCTTGCCCCAAATATGGATTTGCAACCTATCACAATCCTATCAAATAGCCTAATTAATTCAGATACTCTAGGAATGGTAAATGCACAGAACAAGCCGAAGAATAAATAAAGCAAGTAAAGATCAGGTGATGAAGTGCAAACTTCCAAGGCGCGGGTGGTATCAGTAGCTAAGGGCAACCCTTTGTCTAAGTTAGAGCTCCACAGGAGTTATCATACCGGCCACCAAGCCTTGTCCTGATCACATCGCCATCTAGGCTCCAGCAATCAAATACATCAAGCACACCTCAAACCACCAAGGTATTGTTTGGTTCAACGATGGCTAAGGGAAAGGTAATGCAATCAGCTGCAGTTACATGGGAACAGTTAACGCCATTTGTTTGGTTCGCTGCGGGAGTGGAAGTGCTTTCCGTTCATCTTTTCTCTTCCTTTCTTCTTGCCATTGGAAGATGACTTCTCCTTCTTGGCCGAGGCGGGGACGGGGGCCTCGTGCGCCTCGTCTCCAGGGCTAGCGCCACGCCGGGGACCTCGGGCATGAACGTGGGGATTGTGGCCGCTGGGTTTTTTCTCTGAGGCCTCCGCTGCGACGGCCTGCGGGCACTTATAGGGTATGGGCATGGTGGCATGGCCGCTGGCAACTTGGCGTGGGAGGTGCCACCGTGAGAGGAGTGGCGACAGGAGCAGGATGGCGTGACAATGGGGGAGGATGCGAGCTGGTGAGAACATAGTGTGCGGGGGCGACAGTAGTGCGGGGGCAATCGATTACAGACTTGTCTTTCCAAACAGAAAACAACAGGACCCTTTCAGGCTATGAACGGATGACAAGTATAAAACGTCGAATCAAACAGCTCCCAAGACGCTCACCATTCTTTGCCAACGACTCCCCCGAACACACAAAGATTACATGCACGCTATGGAGCACTTCTCCCCACAAAAAGTGGCCTCCTCGTCTCCTGTATAGTATCTCCGTCGTGCACTCCACACCAAACTTAGAGTTGGCAATATTTCCAGTCACCTAAGACTCCAAGGGTCCGGCACACCAAGATTACACTACTAGTTGCACACAACACTGCCTCACAAACTCTCAATGTGAGGCCAAACACACTTGTTATGTACTATCTTCTTTGTGCTTCAACTAAAACACCTTGCAAATGCCCGGTAGAATGGGGCATTTATAGCACCTCTAGCAAAAACTAGCCCTTGGCAAAGTTTGGCATAAATTGCATTAATCAAAGTTGTGGTGCTATATTTTTGGTATCACTAAACCATACGGTCGGTGATAGCCGTTGAATTAACCATTGCAAACTCTACTACGTCATTTGTCTGTTGCAAATTTTGTACATCAAATGGATCAGAGTTCAGTTTACACAGCGTCTCTTCTCTTTAATTTCATCGTTGGATCAACTCCAAATTGTCTCATTTATTAAACTTACCACCATACTATCCGGTGCTTGGTAGCTTCAAGAACCCTGGTAATTGTCAATGCCTTTTCTCCTCAATCACCTGAACCATCCACAAATGATCATGCCTTAATTTTTTATCATCAAACTAACTCTCAATTGTCAGGCATATTCAATTATGCAATCATCGATCCATCATCGATCCCCAGTGTGTTCATTATTATTTTCTGTTCTTTGTTCAGACTTTTGCACACTTGTTGCATCTCTAGGAGCTAATAATAAGCCTGTATATATTCCTATTGATTTTGCTGTTTTTCCAATCATCAAAATCACAAATAGACCATGTCCTCTCTACAACAAAGTAAGGAGGTGATGAGAAGATTTCATTTGAATTTTTAGCTTTGTGCAAGTGTTGTTGAAAATTAATATTATAGGTCGTCTTGGTTTTCTAGTAGGTACCTTTTGCTATGCACCTATTATTAGTATAGATAGACAATATATCTAGATATATAACAAAAGTTGTGTATGTAAAAATACCAAAATGACCAATAAATCGGAACGGGGAAGTACTAATAAAATGGCGTACTGCAGCTGCGTAAGACACGTCGTCCATGTATCTGTCTACCCCACGCATGTGCCATCACTCGCTTTTTATTTGGAATGGCAGTCATCAGGACGACTAAAGATACCTGCCCTGTTGGCTTGTTTATATTAGTGAAAAGCCTGTGATTTTATAATCTCAAACCCGGTGTGCAAAGCATGCTCTTTTAGTGTTTTCAAATCACTTGTTTGTCTATAGTGTGTACTTAATAATAGCATTGCACGTAGTACGTATTTTACGCCATGACCCATACATCAGCGTACCTATTTGAACCTGACCTGTGCATTGATCAGCAGATTTAATTGCGCCCATAATGTCAGTGACCCATCGAGCATACGCCAAAGATAAAAGGGACAAAAGATGGACCAAATTAAAATATGCAAAGCTGCACTACTGGAGCACGCATGCTAGGGCAACCTGCAAAAGACAACAGCTTTGGGTCAGGTTTTGTTAATTCAAAAGGCGCCGGCTGATTCGTTACTAATGGATCTCACATACAATAAACTGTCGGAACAGTGCACGCGCTGCACCATGCCCTATAGCCCACTATATGCAAACTAAGGCTACTGCCCTGCATATGATCCTATATCGCATGAGGAACTAATGTATGGAGAGTAGAAATAGTATGATAATGCTCCACGTCACAAAGCAATAAAGGTCAGAATCTAGCTAGTGGTAAGGCAAAGAGAAGTCATGTGCACTAGTTTCCATGTTGGTTCGAGGGAGGAGGGAGGGAGGAGCGCAGAATCGTGATTCCAAACCTAAATTGTTTATTTAGTTGGAACAATAATGAAATGCTGACGTCAAATATGATTTTTCTTCATTAAAAAAGCTTTTTCAGTTTCTTGGCAAATGCAACCTAACAACATAGGAGAGGTTTTTATTCAAAAACAACATAGGAGAGGTTCATCCACCTCTCCTCCTCTTTCTTTTTTTCCTCTTATTTGACTCTTCTTTCTTTTCGTTTTCTTCTACTTCACACCTATTTCTGAAACTTATAGGCACTAGAAAAATCCACTTCTAAGACGAATCATTTTTGTCATAAGAAATGCCAATATCGTCATTGAAAAACAACTGTGACAAAGTTAGGACAAAATTCTTGTCATTATTTTTGTTGCGTCACATTTGTAACACAATGATGATTTAATAATTCATCATAGATAAGGGCTCACTATAGTAGAATTTACCCCAGCCCTGATGCAATGGTCTAAAGTATTGCAATAGACCCTACATGCATATGTTTCAAAAGAAAAGCAATTTACGTGTAAATAAATGCTAAGAGAATTATTAAATGAGTTATCACTATGTAATACAAAAAGTTGTTACTCTAAAAATATACTACAGTTTTTTACATAGTATGCACATTGTTACTATTATATTAATATAATAAAATTGTTATATAAAGGTAGAAGCTCTATATTATAGTATTTTAAGAGAAAATTATATGGATCTAATTGCTAGTGAAAGTTTGTTGCAACTTATATATTGGAAAACAAGTAATAATTTATGTAAAAATAATGCAAACTAGCTACCAAGTAGGAGAATTTATTAAAAGAACAAAACTAGGGGTCCAAAAGAAAACAATCCAAACTTGGGGGCGTGTTCACCTACCTTATATATTAGCCTACTTTATTAGCCATTCTAATAATATTTTTTTCTCTCATAGCAAATCAGCTAAAATCAGCCGTCTTGGCTTATCAGCTAGCTTATAAGTCCAAATGAAATATTAAAAAACAAGAATTACATTAGATGCCAGCTGGGAGAGCAAGTTACTATACAATCCATAGCAAAAGCCAAAAAATATGACTAAATGCCAACCAGGGGCATAAATATGAAACTAAAAGAAACAATGAAACAAAAAATAAAACATTTAAAAGCAAGAAATATTGAAGAACAGTTAATATGCACAGTTTTAGGAAGGCATTTGAACCTAAAAGGAATAATTGAACCATTGCAACAGCTATCAAAAAATTAAACTAAAATTGACAACAAAAAAATAGAATTGAAATTAACAAAAAAAACTAAAAACTAAGGCAAAAACACTGAAAAACAAAGAAATGAAACATAAAACTTAAACTGAGATAGATTACAATAAACATTCCAGCTTTGTGGGAGGCCTGTTTGGTTCATGCTAAAACTTGTCATGCCTCACTTTTAGCAAACTGTGGTCACCAGAGAAATTGTAGGGAGAAAAAAAAAAGGCACCACAGTTGTTGCAAACTTTGGCAAGTAAATGAATCTGTGACATGTGGGCCATGACGCTAAGAATGTTTGGTGTGCCGTCAAATTAAAATCTATAGCAGTGAATCAAACACATGCCTAAATATAAAATATAACTGAAATTGACATCAATAAAACAAGAATGAAAAAAGATGACAAATACAAATTGAAACTAAAGTTGATACAATGAACAAAAAAAAGAAACATAAAAACTGAAACTAAAATAACTAGGAAGTGAATGTAACAACTCTAAAACTAAAATTATCAAAAATAAATAAAACTAAAATTGACAACAATCTTTTTTTTAAAAAAACTAAACTTATAACTCATGTAACTAAAAGCAAAAAAGAAAAATAAAAGCAACAAATGGAGGACTAAAAGGAATATTGAAACAAAAAAAACTCATTACAAATAAAAAATAAGAAGCATAAAAATATAAAATATGCAATGGATAAAAAAAAAATAAGCAAATAAAACAAAAAAGAAATAAAATTAAAGAAACAGCCGCACAAACAGAAAAAACCAAAAAATAAAAAAAGGGATGGTAGGCATATCGGCGTGGCTAGGCCCGGCCGTTGGGCCAGGCCGGCGTGTCGGAGGGTCACTCGCTCCGAGCATTTGTTGTATTAGGTAACGTGCTCAAGCGTTGTTAACGGGACATTAATTTTTATCTAACAACACCTAGATTGCACGATAAGATAACAATACCATAAATTTAAATACCGTTGCTAGAGTGACATTTAGTCGTAAAGATAAATATCGTGAAATTATTACAGCCACATAACAATGGTATCGCATCTCACATTCTCTACGATATAGACTTTTACGTGATACGCCTAAGATAATGCTTTACATCGACAGGGAAGATATCTCCGATAACTATTTTTTTTTTTTTGCGCCAATAAATCCACAAATAAGTTCATTCGCATCTCCACACCATCCTCGAGTATATATGTAAATAGATTAGTGTCCGTAACATGGCTAACAATGCGTGTCTTGAAAAATATACCACAAAAACTTAAAACGATTGATGTTATACTTACCGTATAAATATGTGCGCCTTTAGGATGATTCCACGCATATCATATACTGCAGAATAAGATATCCACTCGAGTATCTACGGCAAGGTTCACCGTCGGTAATATAAAGAAATATTTGAATGATGAATGTTATAATTGCAAGCGATGATCACTATAAGTTAGTTACCCATCTATGTTATACGGAATATTTTTTCACGAAAAGAATTTCCATTTGAAGATATCCTCGTTCCAGTTAGAAATATGTTCACTCATCACCGGCTTATTAACGATCCGTTCAACCTTATCCCGCTTATGAAATGACACTATGTGCATGTTGAGTAGATGAAGTTGTAGCTGCTATACTGGTGGATGGTTCTTGCTCAAGTCAAAGCCATAAATCCTCCACAACGCTTCTGGAGGTGTCACCCACCGAGCATCTCTATACTTGCTTGATCTCATCAATTTTTCCTTTATTATCTACTTTATCGGACCCCCTCATCACCACGGAGGCCCCTCGTCATGTCCCTTGTATCCGCATTATAAAACGAAAGTTGCAACAAAAGAAGGCATGTGAGAGTGGCCACGTCGTCAAGCTTTTCCCTTTGCCGTCCGATCGGCGGACGGACGGCCCAGATCGGGCTTCTCGGTCATTTTGCAAAAATGCCCTCGAGCTTTTCATAATAGAACCCCGCATCGGGCTCCTCTCACAAAAAATCTTGCAAAAAAGCCCTCCAAACTTTAGGCAAATGAACTGCGGTCCAACCAGGCCACTCCCCATGAATGGGCCTTTCCCTGGGCGGATTCACCCCTGGTTGGGCCCTTTTGTGGCCGATATTTGAGGCTCGGTGGGCTCAATACGGCCCAACTCTGTTTTTCTATTTTGCTGAATTTATTATTTGTATAAACCGGCTAAAATTTTGTTAAAATCATAACAAATCAAATAAAAATCAGAAAAACACCAAACCAAGTTTGTTGTACTCTACACAACGAGCACTACAATCTAAACATAATAAAATTATTCATTATTACAAAAAACTCCTATTTACTCATAAAATGCTCCTCCCTCTTAAAAAATACTTCAAACATTTCTTTCTCTACAATAAATATAGCCAAAAAAAAATTCCTTCCGATACCTAAGATAATATCTTACTTAAACAACATAGTTATTCAAAATACATACCAGAAAAAAACTACGCAACAAAACACCGGATTTGGCTAGATTCGCCCAAATAGTCTTCCTCTTTTTTGTGTCTTTCATTATTTTCTATGATATGCTAATTTTATTTATTTCATACAAAAATAAATACAACTCCTAAAATCATAAAATTTTTTACGTAGCCTCTCCATGATATACTCTATATAGAAAAAATATGAAACTTGTAAAATAATGAAATTTGGATTGATTTAGAATAACCTCTTTTAATTAATAAATAAAACTTCCATGATTTCTACACATTAAAATATTAATCTTAAAATTGTAAAATTTGGTTTGTGGATCCTATGTGATATTCACAACCTCTAAAAAAAGTTTATATAAATTTCAAATGTTCCAAAAATATTATTCCATGCTCAAGTAATAAATTAATTAAAAAAGAGAGTTTCGATCAATCTTTATAGGACTCAAAAAATATAAACAAAAAAATAAAAAAAACATGCTTAACATATACATCATCCACAAATGATAATTTCCAACTATGACAATGAGATACAGGCCCTAAGCGGCAACGCCGCGCATTTCTAGTATG
The DNA here is from genome assembly GCA_015844335.1 of Chrysopogon serrulatus. Lineage (NCBI taxonomy): Eukaryota > Viridiplantae > Streptophyta > Magnoliopsida > Poales > Poaceae > Chrysopogon > Chrysopogon serrulatus. The sequence goes on along the minus strand of JADLZL010006289.1, from coordinate 188,460 downwards.
TACTTGAATAGATACTTTATCGATTTAATGCTACCGCAGTCCTCAACATTTATATGGCGGTTGAAGGTGCGTAGCGTGCAAGGGTTGTAAGGCACGACCCATTGATTGTCGAGGTAATGGCCTCGAATTTTCTCCATGCGTCCATCATTGTGTCGCCGGTAGATGGGGTATGAATCCTTTCCTTGTGATGTTGAATCACGAAAAGAGCGCGGGTAACGGTTCTTGCATGAAGGGCTTACGACCAGTGTGCCGGACAAGATGGTTTAAGATATCCGCGAGGGACCATGCATTATATGCTTGGTGACCATCTTGCGAGCTCGAGGTACTTCTTCTTGTTTGGCGGCTCTACGCGCGATAATCTGTCACATTGCTCGGGACATATGAGCTTGTACTTTTCGTTCCATTATTAGCAAGAAGTGTGTATGCGGCAAGCCCCTCTTCTCGAACTCCACTACATATACATAGGCCTTCACCTTGCTAAGTATATCTTTCTCCATCAACATTGTCCTCATCGCCTCTAATTTTACTCTGAAGACTCATGTGACGAGATCTGGACGGTCCTGTGGTGCCTGGCCTGGATAAAGTTTATTCTTGATCTCATCCTAGTTAGGGTTGCATGTCATTGTGAGGAAGATATCAAGTTTATCATACTTTCACACGAGAGCCATAGCATCCATGTACCGGCGCCTCATGTCACGAGGCCCTCCAATGAATGGACGACGACAACACAAGACGCCTTCCGACATTCTCGGCCGGATCCTTCACCCGAATGCAAACTATCCACCGGGCCTTGGTATAGGTCAGCCCTCAATGTATCCTGATTGTTCCTGATATAGTCTAAACATGAGCTCTCAATCTTGATGTAGGTGTCCACGGCAAACTGCTGAAAAAGACGCTTGCCAAATAGAATTGGATTAAATATCCTTGGCAGCATCTAGAACTTATAGCAGTAGTAGTCACGCATGGAGACACACATATTCCCAAGGGGTTCTGCATGGTGACATCAGTTGAATCAGTATCATGAGAACAGACAGGAAAGAGTTTATATTGTATTATTATTAAAAATAGATCAAGTTGCCTCCATCATCATTGCCATTACCTCCATCATCATTGCCGTTACCTCCATCATCATTGCCACCCCTCTCAGCACGCTTTTTGCGAATTTCTCGAGCTCGATCAACTTGAGCCTTAGTCACACCCACTTTTGGAATCTCATTGTGCCACCCAAGCTCGCCCTTTGGTGCGAATAGCGGGTATGACAGTGGGTCATAGCACGCATTATATGAGCGGATACCATGTATAGACCGATCCTTCCCTTGCAGGACTACACTATACTTAAACTGGCCTAGAGGCTCACTCCCCTCGACCCAGACGGCGGCCACCTCTGATGCTAGTGGTGCGTTATATCTTCTCTGGTCGAGCCGCTGGTCAAGGTTCAACTCGATCTGGAAATCCTCGAGGTTCTCAACATGTCCCATACTCCTTAGCTGTTGAGAGTAGGGATTCCCTTTAAATATATTTACCAGCTGCTCTATAACTTCTCTATCTTTCTGGGCGCATTGCTCACGACACTTTCTCATACGATGCTCGAGGACGGGATCATCATCATAAAAATAAAGCTCGAGGTGTCTTTTTTCAACACCATCCTCTTTACCAAATGATCGGATGTTATTAAGTAGAGATGTTTTTATAGGTTATAATACCTCCATGCATTGTATTTGTAAGGTCCCCGAAAGCTACTCGACAATCACGATTTGGGCTTGGCGTGTCCATCACACTACCTGTAAGAATATATCCCAATATTATCTAATTTATCAGCTTGTATTTCCTATCATATTTTAGAATTTTTATTGAGTCATATTTATTAGAATTGTACATTCGGTACAGTTTGCTTAGTTCTTTCCATCGTTCTCAAAGTGATATTTTAAGGTATATAGTGCAAGAAAAATTAAAATACATTATAGGAGCACTAATCATTTGTGGCAGTTGTGCAGATAAATTCCACTTGTTTTCCCTAATGTTCAAATTTTTTAGGTATAGGAGAAACACATTAACTGAATTTAAATTTAAAAGGCTTGTTACTGTTCAGATGCCCTGAATTTAAAACACATTAACTGAATTTAAATTTTACTCATCTTTTCGTGTGGCATGCTCAGATGCCCTGCACTTGACGTACATGCCGCTCTTATTACTGTTCATTACTAATATATCAAGATGACACGATATCTGCTTATGTCATGGTCGGAGTTCTTTTTAGCCACACAGTTAGCATGGATGCTATTATGTTAAGCCATTTTTGTAGCTAGAAGTGCAATGTTATCATAAAAACAATTTATCTTATTTCATTGCTTGGTTGCAGAAGAAACTGCTATGTTCATTTAGCCGAGAAGAGTGCAATGTTTGCAGAAAGATTATAAGCTGCACCCTTCCATTAGTTCCTACTAAATGTACCATGTCCTTGGTTGATCTATGCACCTCCTAATGAGTCATTCTATACCTTGCCAGAGCCTCTAGAATGGCAGGAATTGGTGTGGACTCCCAACAACCAACAAGATATATTCGGTATGCGTGTACGTATTTATGCTGAGCTTAGCCGTCTGTCCATCATCGTGAAAAAAACACAACAGGTTAAGTTCACAGCGGCGGGCTCACTATTCAGTGTAGAAGCAGAGAACATTCACAAAAACAACTGCTGATGTGATGGAGCTGTCACCTACAAAAACAAATAACTTGAGATAGAGAAAAAAAAAAAAAAACTAATGTTCAGATTTGGCGTAGGAAAGCACATAAAACAATTTATGGAGATCTCAGCTAAGGTCGATGCCATTGCATACTGATGCTTGTGAATGGTAACGTAAATGTTGAGGGTAGGTTGTCCTATCTAAATAGGTCAAGGGATATAGCAAGCGCAGCTAGCTTCATTGCTGTACACAGTGACAGCGTGGTTCAATGCAATGCCTGAAGCGTAGGCTTGAAAGTATGCATTGAGCTATATAGCTGGTGCGCGTCAATTTGCAAGAAATATGAATTCAAATGGGAACCTTAGCTGTACTCAAAACTGTTTACAAGTGAGTTATGAATCTGCACATATGAATGTGATAGGAAAGAGAAGTTCAGAACCAAACCAATGATAGAATAAAATCATAGTCAAATTTTAGATTTCTAAATCCTCTATTCTAAAACTTGTAGCAAGCCTGGAGTTGTAATCGGCCACTGATGGAGAGCAGATGCAGTACATTGATGCATAAAAAGACCCATATGCTCAGATTTGTGGACAATTAAATTAAATCATGACCAAACCCCATGCTCAGCACATTGATAAAACTTAATGCTTAGCAGGAAATTACTTGCAACCTGAAACCTGAAAAGAAATCTGCTTGAGCTTGCTGTTGCAAATGACAAAATTCATAACCTAACTGCTTGTGCTTGATGGCAATAAGAAACAACAATAGAGAAAATATCAATGTTCAGATTAGTTGTTGAGAAACAGTGTCTGATTACCTGGGACAGACCAACAACCAATTGGACAGAGAAAGCTTCACAAGTTTTATGATGTTTAGGCTGTCAAAAGAAAACTCTCGTTCTCGTTCCTACACTTTGCAAAAGAATGGATTGATCATAATGGGTTTTGACAAGAAGAGGATGGATTGATCATACTGGGTTTTGACAAGAAGAGAATGGACTATAAGTCAAGAAGGCAATTCTGGGTTGCAAATGATAAGAAGCAACCATATGCCATAAACAAAGTGCAAAATTATTTTATCAGACTGAAGCCACTATTGGTGTAGATGCAATGGAGTAGCAAGACTGACATGGACTGAAACTTGAAATTCAATTCACTGAATGTTGCACCCAAATATACAGGACCAATAAAATTGAATTGCACCCAAAAATAAATTAAAACAGACCATGAAGCAATTGAACTTTCTAAGATGCATCCTACGAACCTATACGTGATTAATTCAGACATTCAGGTTCGACCTCAAAGCCAAGCACCGTCAGACAATTGATCTAAGCAATATGAGAAGCATCGTAAATATCTGAGTTTTCAGCAATGGAACACAAATCTCCTTTGAAAATAAGCTGATGACAGGAATACCAAAGGTTACAGTACCTACCTTGAGAGGAATTAGATCCTAATCTCCAATCTAAGTGGACGTCGAGATGCAAATGCTCCTCTGACCTGTGCTCCAATCACCTCAATAATGCCGGTGCGATATGGACGGGCGCGGCCGCGCACGATACGGGCGACGGGCGCGTCTCGATGGACGGCCAACTCGCGTCTGGCGATCTCGGCGGCGACGGACGCTGGACCGATGAAGGCCGCCGATCGGGCGACGCCGCCACGCCGAGGGCGAGCTCGGGTGAGGAAGGGAGCAGCCATGGATTGCATGAGGAAGGGAGAAGGATCGCTGGCGCAACGCGGGGGATTTGAATGAATAAAGAAAGAAAGGAAGGGAGCAGCCATCGAGCGGGAGGCAGGGAAGGAAACGAAGATGAATAAAGAAAGGAAGGGAGCAGCCATCGAGCGGGAGGCGGGGAAGGAAACATCGATCGAGCGTGATTCGGGGGGGTGGGAAAAATCACCGCACACGGCAGAAACAGCGGCGGGCAGAGCGACGGGCCGCAGCGGCGGGCAGAGCGATTGTCCAGAGTTTTTTACCGCACCAATATTTGTAGAGATTATTTGTAGAGAAGAGATAGAGATTTCTGATTGAGCCGTGGCTGAATCCGGGTGGTGTCGGTGTCGAGAATTCAGCCCGTGAATTGTCCTCTCGAACATGGACCAAACTGTTGGCAGGCCGGCGGCACAAAACTGAGTGATGAGCCCAGCCCAAACTGGGCCGTGGACCTCAGGGCCTGTTTGGGGTGTACACGTTTGTGACTTCTCCAACTGGTCCAACCAGAACAACGGCTCGGCCCAGAGCTTCTTCACTTCTGAGCCTGATGGATGATTGCTTTCTCCCCCGGCGGCCGGCGAGCCGCTGTTCTCGTCGCCACGCCAGCCGTCCCGATTTGGCAAGTCGTGGGAAGCCAAGCGTTTGCTCGGCGTCCAACGAAAAGGGAGGGAACACAGCCCGACACGCGGGTTTCTCTCGTTGGCCCCCGTCCCGTCCACCCACCCTCGTCGTCGGCGTCGTCCGTCCCCCTCTCGATCCCGGCCAAGAAGCAGTGCAAGGCTGCCTGCCTCTGCCTGCCTGCTGGTTGGTTGGAGCTGGACGAGAGGCTCGTTCGTACGGCGTCGCTGGTGGTAGGTACGCGCGCGCGCGCCATGGACGGGGGCACGGTGGAGGAGCTCATACGGCGGCTGCTGGACGGCAAGAAGCACAAGGCGACGGGGAAGAAGGTGCTGCTCACCGAGGCCGAGATCCGGCACCTCTGCGTCACCGCCAAGGAGGTCTTCCTCTCCCAGCCCAACCTCCTGGAGCTGGAGGCCCCCATCAACGTCTGCGGTGAGCAGAGCATGCGTTGGTTGCCCTCTCGTCTCGTCGCCGGTCGGCTGCCATTGTTGCTTGCTAATCAGATTCCGACGTGCCTCCACGGGCAATGCAATGCAGGTGACATCCACGGGCAGTTCTCGGATCTGCTGCGGCTGTTCGAGTACGGCGGGCTGCCGCCGACGGCCAACTACCTGTTCCTGGGCGACTACGTGGACCGGGGCAAGCAGAGCATCGAGACCATCTGCCTGCTGCTGGCGTACAAGGTCCGGTACCCGGACAACTTCTTCCTGCTGCGGGGCAACCACGAGTGCGCCTCCATCAACCGCATCTACGGCTTCTACGACGAGTGCAAGCGCCGCTTCAGCGTCCGCCTCTGGAAGCTCTTCACCGACTGCTTCAACTGCCTGCCCGTCGCCGCCGTCATCGACGACAAGATCCTCTGCATGCACGGCGGCCTCTCCCCGGACCTCGACAGCCTCGCCCGGATCAGGGACATCCAACGCCCCGTCGACGTCCCCGACCAGGGGCTCCTCTGCGACCTCCTCTGGTCCGACCCCGACCGCGACAGCTCCGGCTGGGGCGACAACGACCGCGGCGTCTCCTTCACCTTCGGCGCCGACAAGGTCACCGAGTTCTTGAACAAGCACGACCTAGACCTCGTCTGCCGCGCCCACCAGGTGAACAACTTTATTTGGTCGCTCATGTCACAACCAGCCTGAATGCCCACTGATTGACAACAAACAACAAACACACAGGTCGTGGAGGACGGCTACGAGTTCTTCGCCGACCGGCAGCTGGTGACCATATTCTCGGCGCCCAACTACTGCGGCGAGTTCAACAACGCCGGCGCGCTGATGAACGTCGACGCCAGCCTGCTCTGCTCCTTCCAGATCCTCAAGCCGTACAAGGGCAAAGCACAAACGGAGTGACCACCACAGGCTGCGGCCGGAGATGTTGATTAGAGGCTTTGTTTAGATTGCAAGGAGACGACTGACTATGCCTGCGCTGCGCGTTTTTCTTGGTGCTCCCCCTCCGACTCCGAGAGCTGTCGATCGAGTCCGCGGTTCTTCTGAACCTTTTCCATGTAACTGATTCAATACATGTGTATATATATAAAAAGACTACACTTCCTGAACTGATTTCATCTTATGATGGTCTTGCATTGCTTGCAACAAGGAGCAAAATGTCACCTCAAAGTTCAGTTCAGAAGCAGTTAGTTATATATGGAGACAACCAAAACGTAATAGTAATCTTTTAAGAGAGGATTGTACAAAAAAGCTTTTAGCAAATCAGTGGAATAGTTGGTCAACAATGGCATCAACAAGAACATGAATGTTTTCCCTGTTCATCTCTTATCTCATCTACAGACATAAACTTCTGTACTCTCTCATCAACTCCTGCTGAATTGCTGATCCCTAGAAAAAGAAAAACCTTCTGTTTGCTCTTTTTATTTGCCAGTAGCTTTGCTTAAAAATTGCTTCTGGCAACTTGAACTTCTGAACTTTTAATTCATTATAAAAAAGGGTACATTTCAGTCGGGTAACTTTTGGGGACTGTGCTTGTCGAAAATTTGAACAGGTAGTCCTGATGGGAAAACTCTCAATGATTTTTCAAGTACACAAACTTTACAGCTTTTATCGATGACACACCAACCACATTTAGCAACCACAAATTCACTACCATTTTCAGAACCATAAATTCCAAATCCTGGAGCACATCATTTGAGATCTTTCTAGGTATCATCAATTTCTAAAACTTTAAGCATTTGGTAGGCGTACTATAGCTCATAAAAAAACAATCATTTGTGTACCTTCTTCAATGAATTTCAGGAACAAATCTTTCAGTACTTCAGACTTGGTGGCTTGCAAGATCTGAGGATAGATGCCGGATGGCAGCCTTAAGATGCCAGCGCTAAAATTTTTCACTGGAAAATAATGCAAAACGTGCTTCCAGTCAAGCAGTCCCAAGGAGAATCCTTCCTTAAAAAAATGCCAGCTCCGACTCCAACCTGCCAGCTACTAATTAGTTGTGTGATAACATCAATAGCAGGGTAACAAGAAATCAATTTCTGATGGCAACCTGTTGGATGGTACTGATCATGGGTTCTAAGATGTTTACAAGATCAAATGATGTCATGTCGTACGACTTATCTGAATATTCAGCAGTGCCCATGACACTTACATTTCACAATCAAGCTAAAAGCTGCTCATTTCAACAAGGACACGATGTCCATAGATTAAAAACGAATGCATCCCTGCTAACGTCATGTCACCAGGTTAAATCTAAAGTGCAACAGATCATCAGATATTTTCGTCATTTCAAATTCAAATTATTGGAACCAGGACGTTTATCTACCGATCAAGAAGCTGATATATGGTGCGCACAACTGTATCCAGTATACTGAATTACCACTCTGACTGTTTCTTCCATCAAGGAAATTAAATACAGTGGCAGCACATATTTTTAAATGGAATATAAATCTCAGGAAGAAGATCTCTAATGCTGGTTTAACAAACTGCATGTGCGCTGTGCGGTGTATGCACATGTATATTTAATAATGAGCCGTTGTGAAAAAAAAAAAAAAAGTCAACCCAATGCTCTTGCATATCTTGCAAATATACACCTGCCCATGCGCTACCTAAACATTGATCCAACTAGGATGACAACTTTATCCTCCATTTTTGTAATGCATGCAAACGTACGAAACACAACATAAAAACTGTGTTCTATTATAAGCAGCACAAGTTGACATCATAGAGTTGTTTAAACTGGTTGCCCGTGCAGTCTAGAGATTTGGAACTTTTGGGTGTTCACTTGCCCGTGCAGTCTAGAGATTATGCAAAAATTCCATAGAATTGTGCGGAAGTACGTTCTGCATCCTGCTGATCCACTGTGTAGTTTCGTACTTTCGTTTGTTGTTAAATTTTAGGAACGTCTATCCACCCTTTCTCTAGGCGTTCCTTTCAAAACACTTCTTAGTTTTCTACTATATTTGACCTAAAAATATAATTGAATGGCAACTACAAAAAAAATTGCATTAGGGTGCTATGAAGATCGTTGACTTCATTTTCTTTAAACAGCGGAATTGGTGGGCGACAAAGGAATAGGTATAATGGTATTTTTTTGGGTTCAGGTTCTCTAATCAACATGGTAATCTCTTAGCTTTGAGAAGAGGTTTCTTTTGTCAGTTAAATATTAAGATAATATAGATAATCATTGCAAGTTGGATGCCTGTGCGATCGAGAAATTTGCTACTTTTGGTGTAATAGGCTTCTTAGTTCTGACATCATTGCATTGCAAACTAAAGAGCATAAGAAAAATCACGATATAGGTGCATTCCACGCCATCTACGCCTTGGGCATCACCTTGTCAAAAAACTAAAAAAAAAAACGAAACACCCTCCAATAAATCTTCCTTAGGTATATATTCTCATAAATCATCAAACTATTTTTTTATGGCTTTTATGCCTTGATGGTGGGGGCATAAAAATATTTTATCCGAACCAAATCGATTTCGGTTTTATATATATGGGTGCCTAACACCTAATGTAAGAAACTAATATTGATTCTTTTTTTGTCCACGGATAACGGAATGATGGAAAATTGGAAATCTACCATGTCAGCAAAGGTGCTTGATGCTGTAGGAAATGAATTATATTTTTCATTCCTCTATTTTTCCATCACATACCTATCTTATTCCTGTGGGGTTTCCCTTTCTGCTGTAGCATTTATTAGTTCTAAACAAACTCTCTAACTGCTTTTTGTGCGTTTCCTCTCTGTTAGTTATGGCAGATTCCATAAAATCCCAAAGGAAATGGTTTTATTGGATAACACCTAATCCCTCCTTCCAAAAAGAATGCAGTTCTAGACTTGAGAGTAGTCAAATTTTCTCAAGTTTGATCTATTTTATAGAAAAAAATATCAATATTTATGTCTCCTAATAGGTTTTCTATGGAAATATTTTTCATAAGCAATTATTTTAAATATAAAAATGACAGGTTTTCATACAGAGGTGATCAAAGTTTAATTTGTTTAAAAGCGAGAATATGTCCCCTTTTTTAGCCTGGACTCCTGGTGTGAAGGTTCCTCCACCAACACTCGTATGATCCAGTAAAAAAGGGAAAAAAAACTCTTTTCAAAAAATAAAAAGGGGAAAAAACACCGGAAAACAGGAACACGAAAAAAATATCCTAGACGCCAGAGCAGTCAGGTAGCTGAATGCAAGGTGCTGAACAGAGCTGTGTCTATGCCCTGCCACGAATGAAATGGTGCATGCATGCTCTGAAAAAATAGAAAAATGGAATAATGTCTGACCTCCAGCACTACAGCATGGAACAGTCATGAGTCGTAGCATGTTGCTCCTACACACTGTAGAGCCTGTTAAACGAGGCTAAAAAAGCCGTTTAGAACATAAGCCAATAGTATTTGCTTTTTATATAAAATTAGACGTTTCTACAGTATTTTGGTTTATCAGCTGGCTTATAAGCAACGCTGAATAGCAGGACTTATATGCCAACTGATAAGCCAAAATACTATAAAAATATCTGATTTTGTGTAAGAAGCAAATACTATTGGTTTATAAACTGAAACGACTTTTTTCGATGGTAGTGCCTAGCTAGTCTACCTGCGCTCCATTTGTTGGCACAGCACGCAGAGACACGTAATACACTGGAGAGATGCCTCTTGTCAAACAGCGGAAAGACAGGCGGAGGCGCCGTGTCCCGGACATGTTTCAGCAACGAATAATCCCTGCAGGCCGCCGGCGTTTTCTGTAGCGACCAGCAGCCCGATTGATTAGGAATTCAGGCGACCTGCCGACGGAGGGATGCGTGGACGCTTGAGGATCACTGATCTGAGAAACAAACAATGTTCAGATCAGTCATCAGAAAGATGATTGGCGAACTAATTTGGTATCGAGATTGCCATCCTGTGTATGCATCTCTGTAGCTATAGCTAGTAGAACGTTCTAAATTGAATGAAAAGCGCTGGGCATTAGATAGATCAGTGGTAGGGAGGGAGGATCTGTTTCCTTTTTTGAGGGGAACAGTAGCATGCGTGGTACCTGCGTAGGCCCATAACTCGCTCCAAGGCATACATACATACGGATTAAGTAGGCCTTGCCGCGAGCGAGAAGGGATCGGATCAGATTTGCATTCAGTGAGCACTTCCTTTACAGAGCACACTGGTACAGCCGCCCATGATCTTGGTAGGACACCAGGACGACCTAGCAGCTATCCCTGAACATCTATCTCTCTTTATCATGCGTGAGGTTAAAGAATGAAGAGGCAAGGTCCACAGCTGCCTGAATGAGCGAATGATCTGCATGAAATGAAGCCCTAATTAAACTCTGTATTAATCAGCGACAGAACAGCTAGCGCATCCATCTCACGTACTAGCCGGCAGTGAACGAGATTTTACCGGCTCTTACAGCGAATGTAATTAATTAAGCTGACAAGGGTTTGGAAAATGACATGCCACTCTGATGAAGCTCGATGAGCTGTCACCTCACATGCGGATGCAGATAAACTAAACAATCCCTCCGATAAGATCAGTCGCGAATAATTGACGGCATCACCTCTCGGAGATAATTACTCTGTTAATCAGTAACTAATAACAGATAACCCTCTCCCAATCACTTCTTTTTTACCATTATCCATGCTGCTGCCTAGGTTCTGTGCGCGAGCTGTTGTGCTGGAGTACTCGAGAAGCGCTCAGAGCAGCAGGATTGCACGCTTCAGCCTGCTGCGGCTCTGCCTGCCCTGCCTCGGGGCTGGAGTAGTGCTGGACCGCTGGGGCAGGCATGCAACTATGCAAGCAAGCACGAGAGCGTACGCCGATCTCACTGTCGCGCCAATAAACTATGCCGCTAACCAAAGCCTTGGGCGGCCAAACCACCTCGATTCATCGCACCGGGCCTGCCGGCTGCCGGCCTGGACCTGAATCCCATGGCTGGCAATCGGAGTGACGTCTGAGATGAGATCCATACAACACAGAGTGTGTCTACACTGCTCTAGCTACCATCCAAATTCCAAAGGCGTTGCTGACGTAGTATGATCGATCATCGGTTGAGCAAAATTCTACTCCAACTCCAATGTATATAAGGCATGATGCTGTGAGAGTAAAATGGTCCTCTTCGTCAAAATATAATAAAGCGAATTATTCATCTTCCTCGTCAGCTTAATTTTGTTGTTAAACCGATTAGTACATGTAACTCAATACTTTCATCTAACACACATCTCACTTTTGCAGCATGACAGTGAAAAGTGCTACTTTGTTGGGGAAAAAAGGGATTTGCTCGTATTCTCTTGTGTGCAATATATAGTAACAGCTCACAGCCACATACTTTACTTGTTGTCACGTCGCTTGAACGTTCCAGCGCCTAAGAGGGAGGCAACATGGGGGAAAAAATAAGACAATTAAACAACTTTTCTTTGAATGTTGTTTTGTCCGTGTGATTTTAGGATGCATAAACATTGTGTTTGGTCTTTCTCAACCTCATAGTATTCCTCATCACTGGGGAGCTACATGGGGGCCATATGTGGCCATGGCCCCTCCCCCCTCCTGCTCCCTCCTGCTTGAGTAATTTTTCCGAACTCTATAGGCTATTTAGCCTAATATAGGCCACAACGTCGGGTCCCAAAGCGGTGTTCTCCACGAGACTACGACTCATCTAAGTCACCATAGGTTGTAACAACGCTCGTTCTCGTTTCTATCCTCCGCTTTTCCATCTCTTGGAGAGTCTTGCAGCATGGTCGACAGCGTCCACTCCATAAACCACAAGCATATGCAACGATCGCAACTGGCTGGCCACCGGTGAGGGACATCCCTGAGCCCCCTAACCCCGACACCCACACAATAGCCTGCAGGCCCGTTGTTGGTCTGTGTAACTATGGTTTCCATTGGCAAATTGGTGCCCCCCCCCCTGAATTTTTGCTCAGGCTCCGCACTGTTCCTCATGCTTGGGAGTTAGCTTTAGACGTTTAGGAGGATTTTAAAACCTTTAGTTTTGCTAGGAGCGGTAGCTACTTGTTGGTTGCTTTAATTATGCAAAAACGATTTGGTACTTAAAAAGTGTTATTCTCCAATGCAAGTGGTATGTTTGATTATCCATTGGCTTCGTAAATGCGCTATCTTCTAGAAGCATACTTCACAGGCTTTGGTTATAGGGCAAATGGTGATGACGTTTTTCTTCTGGACACATAAATGGCGGTCAAGTCTTATCATTTGGCTGGTAGCCGCCGTGTATTGGTGAAAACAAACCATATACATCGAATGATGGTTCTGTTCTTCGTGTAGTCATATTCCATAAATAATCCATATTATGTCTTGTACTACCTTCATCCTAAAAAACATAATTTTACTAGGAGTCACTATGCCCTTGTTTAGATTGCAAATAACTTGCAATTCTAAGCACTTAAAAAAGTTCGTTTGTATTGCAAATATTGTTTGAATCGTGGCCCAACTAGAATTAAAAGATTCATCTAGTGATTTACAACTAAACTTTGTAATTAGTTATTTTTTGACTTTTTTTTAATGCTCCATACATGTGGGTATAAATTGATGTGATGGAGAGATATTGGAAAAATAATCCATATTAAATTTGGTGAATCTGAACAAGGCCTATCTTAACTTTAAATAAATTTATAAAAACATTATTAATATATAAACTCAAATAGATATACTGTAAATTTATACTTATTCAGTATAACACATATTAACGCATCATATATAGTATTATTGGTGAAATTGCGTTTTTTGCTACACTACTATAAAGAAGTATGGCTGTTTTGGATAAAAGAAAAGAGAGGAGACGAAAAGAAAAGAGAAGAGAAGAAAAGAAAAGAAAGGTCGTGTGGCTCGTGGCTCTCGCTCCTTGGTCGTCGCGAGTCCAAACAAAAAGAGGTTCATAATCACCGCGAGCAGAGCACGCAGAAACGAAGCGGACGCGCGACGGCGCGACCGGAGCAGCTGTGAGCTGAGCACGAGCAGCAGCAGCACAGAGTGGTGCCAGCTCGCCTCGCCTCCTCAGCCTACTCGCCTCCACTTCTATATCACTTCCCCCTCTGCCCCTGCCCCGTGCGCCATCGCGCACGCCCACACGTGCGGCTTTCCGGATTCGCGCCGCCGCGGCAGAGCCAGCCAGCCAGCCAGGCAGGCCAGCTTCGGATCGAGGAAGAGGAAGAGGAAGAGGAAGAGAAGAGGTGGTGGTGGAGGCGAGGAGTCAACCCAACTTGCCAGCCATGGACGGATCGGCCGCGGAGCTGGAGGCGGCGGAGCGGGTGGTGATGCGGTGGGACTCGGCCTCGGCGGGCGACGAGCCGATGCTGTTCGACGGCGGCGGCGACCGGGCCGAGGCCGACCGCTTCCTCCGCGCCGTCGACGACCTGCGCCGCCTCGCCCCGCCGTCACCCGCCGCCGTCGGCAGCCCGCGCCGCCTCTCCTCGTCCTCGTCCTCGGCGCCGGGGACCGGCGCCGTGCAGGTCGCCATGGCGCGGCTCGAGGACGAGTTCCGCCACGTGCTGTCGTCGCGCGCGCTCGACCTCGAGATCGAGGCGCTCGCCGACCTCAGCTCGCTCTCCATCAGCAGCGACCGCTCCAACTCCGCCTCCTCCGCCGACCTCCCCACCGCCGGCGCCGGCTCCGGCGGCGCCGACGAGGACGACTCCGTGTCCTCCTCCATCGGCCGCCGCAGCACCGCCTACCGCTCGCTCCGGAGCATCCGCGAGATCGACCTGCTGCCCGACGACGCCGTTGCCGACCTCCGCGCCATCGCCTCCCGCATGGCCGCCGCCGGGTACGGCCGCGAGTGCGCGCAGGTGTACGCCTCCGTCCGCAAGCCCGCCGTCGACGCCTCCCTGCGCCGCCTCGGCGTCGAGCGCCTCAGCATCGGCGACGTCCAGCGCCTCGAGTGGGACGCGCTCGAGGCCAAGATCCGCCGGTGGATCCGCGCCGCCCGCGCCGCCGTCCGCGGCGTCTTCGCCAGCGAGCGCCGCCTCTGCTTCCACATCTTCCACGACCTTCCCATCTCCAGCGCCACCATCTCCGCCGCCTCGGCGCCCGCCACGCACGACACCCCCTTCGCCGAGGCCGTCAAGGGCGCCGCGCTGCAGCTCTTCGGCTTCGCCGAGGCCATCAGCATCGGCCGCCGCTCCCCTGAGAAGCTCTTCAAGATCATAGACCTCCACGACGCGCTCTCGGACCTCCTCCCCGACGTCTCCGACATCTTCGCCGCCTCCAAGGTCGCCGAGTCCATATACGTGCAGGCCGTTGAGATCCGCTCGCGCCTTGCTGATGCCGTCAGAGGGATACTCTCGGAGTTCGAGAACGCCGTGCTCCGCGACCCGCCCAAGAGCCCGGTTCCCGGCGGTACCATCCACCCGCTCACTCGGTACGTGATGAACTACAGCAGCCTCATTTGCGACTACAAGGTCACGCTCTCCGAGCTGATCATATCGCGCCCATCAGCTAGCGCTCGTCTTTCTGCTGAGGGCAATGAGCTCGCGCCGTCCTTGGCCGACCTCGAGCTCCCTGAGCTTGAGAACCAGTTACCACTTGCCTCTCACATTGTCTGGATCATTGTTGTTCTTGAACACAACCTGGAGGGCAAGGCGGCGCTCTACAAGGATCCAGCTCTCTCGCATCTGTTCATGATGAACAATGTACACTACATTGTACACAAGGTGAAAGATTCGCCGGATCTCTGGGGCATGATCGGTGATGATTACTTGAAACGGCTTACTGGCAAGTTCACAGTGGCGGCCACAAACTACCAGCGCACCTCATGGCTGAAGATCTTGAATTGTTTGCGTGATGAGGGGCTCCATGTAAGTGGTGGCTTTTCGTCAGGGATATCCAAGTCGGCGCTGCGGGAGCGGTTCAAGTCCTTCAATGCTGCATTTGAGGATGCGCATAGGGTGCAGTCGGGGTGGTGTGTGCCAGACAGCCAGTTGAGGGAGGAGCTCAGGATCTCAATTGCTGAGAAGCTGCTGCCAGCATACCGGTCATTCCTTGGAAGGTTTCGACATCATATAGAGAATGGGAAGCATCCAGAGCTGTACATTAAGTACTCTGTTGAGGACCTTGAAATAGCTGTGGGTGATTTCTTTGAGGGTGTTCCTCCTTCCCCACATAACAGGAGGAGATCACATGGATGAAGGACTTGTACCTCAGGTATTCAACTAGCTGATGTTGCTATTTATTCTTTTATTCTTCACAAGGAAGCTGGTGCTGGCGTTTGGGCTCGATTTCTGCTGTCCTGATATATGTGAGTATAAATTTGGTGATCTTCAATCAGAGGAAAATATGAATACATTTTGGGATCTTTCTGAAGCTGTCAATCGGCCAATGGTTCCTACTCTGTAAGAGAAGCTGTTCATTTGGTACACTATTATTATATAAATTTTGCAATTAGCATGTCCATATAGGAAATTCTTTCAGTAACGTTGGATAGTTGGAACTCATGGCATTTCTGACCCTGTTTTACACCAGCTTTTATTGCCCTTTTCATTGTTAACAATTAATTTATCCAAAGGGTCTATGCTTTGTGGATTAGATGTAAAAAGATTTATATGATTTTCATGTACCACATGATTTTGTAATATGATAATATCATGTTGTTACAAATTTAAAAGAAAATTTCAAGTCTTCTCCATGGCATAGTTCTTTTCAGCTGTTGGAACTCATATACAGATGAAATGCTAAAGTGGCATTGTTGATTCCAACATTAGATTTAAACTGTTAATATTTTAGTATATGATTATTAAGTTAGAAATTGAATGTGTCAGAACCTGTGCTTGGTTGAGTGCATCCATTTTCTAACTTACTGATCATATACTAAAATGAATGCCTCACTCATATTTGGTCCCTGTATGAGTGAGGATCCTGTTGCTCCCCCCCCCCCCCTCTTCATCTCTCTAATAATACACCGTAACACAGCTCTCCTGTGTTTTTCGAAAAAAAAAAAGTTAGAAAATAGATGCTATTTAGCAGGAATGTTTCAAATTTTAATTATATGATTATTTTCCCTGGACAAATCACTTTGGGGTGCTGTCCTTTTGGAAGGCCCCTTTTACTAGTTGATTTTAGGTCCCTGACCCTGATTGGTTGATAGTACAAAAAAATACTGAGAAAAAGCTACAGAGGTCTTATGTCCAAATCATTTTGTTTTGCCCCTTTTCTTTCGAGATGCATCATGGTCTCATGGATTTAAAAGCTAATAAGGGAATAAAAGAAGAATATAACAAGTCTAAATGTCATGCTTGCCATGGTTCTTGTTTGAAAAACATGTGTACTTGTTCCAAAAATAAAAACTGCATGCCATGAATTCGTATTAGCTTGTTTTGTGCTGTTTTTATCATGTATAAGAAATTACTCTACTGCACTCTCCATTTCCTTCTACAGGTATGCGATAAAAACTCATGCCACGAATTTGCATAAGCTGGTTTTTGTTGTTATCAGGTATAAGACATCTGTAGAAGGAAATGTGTTAACACCCCTATCTTTATGTTTATATTGTTTTCGTTTGATAAATGCACAATATTGATGTGCCAATGTGTGTAACTGAAAATAGTCTATTCATACTGTTGCTGTATATGTTCTGGAATCACATGATCTTGCATTGCCTATGATGTAATAAATAATACTATTAAATCGGAGGTTAAGTGTTATGTGCTACATGTGTAACCTGTCGAGAACATAAAATTTGATGCAGTACCAGCTGATTGCCTTTTTGTTGTGTAAGTATAATGTTCGTGATCTTTTGAAGAATGTAACAATGTAAGATGAAAGATTTGCCATCATATGTTTTGATTCAAACTGGTCGTCATTCATATGCATCCTTTGCCATTTTCGTATGCATATCATTTTTTTTATAGCTATAATCTCAGCGTCTAGTTGTCTACCTAATCTCAGTGTCTAGATGTTCTACCTGCCAACCTAGCCAACCCTTCCATTTGCATTATGTAGTGCTGGGACTTAGGTTTCTATCCAGTATTCCTGTAGACTTACACCTGCTTGGTGTCTGCATTTTCTTCTGCGAAGTCTGATGGCAGCAGTTTGATTTGCCATCAGATATGGCTCGTGAGTCCATAATCTATACTTTTTGTATTCTTATTTTTACGCTTCCTCTGTTTTTAGAAAAAATTCTGCATATGAACACTACATGGGCACTGAATAGTCAATAATCTTAATGTGTTAACAGGCTAGCGTAGCTGTTGACTCTCCATCCAACTTCAATTTTCTTTTCTTCCTGTTAATAGTGAGCTGTATATACTGAATTTCATGTTTCAACTTTGAAATGTACGAACTGTCTCAGGCCAAGCAAATTTTGAGCTCTATCGATCTTTTATCGTTTGTCGCTGTAAATGCTGAAATTCATGTTTCAACTCAGTTATCCTGATGCTGTTTCAGGCGTCAAGCCCCGTTTGCAGTCATGCTCCAGAAGGTCAACCGTTCGTGCTTTCTTGTTTAGTTCTTTTTCTTTTCGTCACTGTAGACTGCATAATTATTACATAATCCCATTTGAATAAACTCAATCAAGCTTAACCACCGAATAATTCGCCGATAATGGGGATATTCTCCGAAAATAAAATACTGGCATATTAATCAGGGGACAACGTGACCGCTCACTGTTCCGGAGCTACACTAGAATCATCAATCATGGTCATGTGGCGCCCGTTGCCGTGTTTCTGTGCTTGCGCTGCTCAATGATTGATTGGTGGATTATTTCTGGCATTTCTGTTCTGCCGAACTAATCTGTTGTAATGCCCGCCTGTGTGAATGAGAGGAAAATGGCTGGGTTTTGCTTGGCTTTTCGTGGCCATTTTCTCTAACGCCGCCAGCCTCGAAAAGTTGGACTCGGGGAAAACGAATGATTCAGACCGGTGTCATGTCAGGTCGCAGCAGCTTGAGAGCGGGTTTAGCCCGGCGGCGTCCATGCGTACGTATCGTGCTGTTGTCTCATGCGTACGAGACAGACATGTTGCTCTTCCTGGTGGCGCCACTTGGCACACAAAAACTGTACATAACAATAGTCTACTAGTATATATTTTTTTTTGAAACGACAATAGTCTATATTTGACACTGCTGCTGCGATGAGCAAAACAAGTTATCATCCAAAATAGACAGCCTAGTTTTACGGCTATTTGGATCAAATTGAAAGATGTAAAACAAATGTCTCACCTTGCAAAAAAAAACTAAAGTGCCTCTTAGTAGAGGTGACTTAAAAGAGTTTCAGCTTATAATTCAATAGTAATTTTTTTCTTAAAAAATTAGCTATTTTTATAGTGTTTTGGTTTAGTTGACTTATAAGTTTTGCGGAACTGTAGTTTGGAGAGCCAATTCAGAGATCTGAATTTTTATATTTTTTTAATAAAAAACTCTATATGATTTTTTTAGTTTTTTAGGGGATATGCTTTTGTATGTAGGGAACATATGCTATGCAAACTAGATTCTTGTGCTGATGCAAACTCTAATCAAGACCGTTCTAATCCGATGGCTTTTTTTTTAGCACTTAAACCCCTCCACTCATCCCATCCGATTTTTGCTCTATACCCTCCACTCATCCCATCTCGATCAAGTTGCAAAACACCCCATGTGTGGGAGGGTTTAAGTCTTAAAATTACCAAATTGGATTAGATTCCGTTTGATTAGAGTTTGCATAGTTTGCATTAAAGATACGTTGCCTTATATATATTGCTCTAAAGAGCAAAGTATTTCAAGTTTCAACACCAAATCGAGTTGACCGGCGTTGGCCTCCACCGGCGAGTCACCACACACCAACCGCCACGTTCCAGCCGCAGCCGGGCTAAAGAAACACGGTCGCACAGGCGGAAGCTGAAGTTGCTGCACCTTCACACTGCTTGGAAGTTGAATCCGACGAGCCGATCATTCAAATCCTCCGCGGAAAATCCGACAAGTCCGCGGCGAGCAGGGCACGGCGCCGGTCGACCGGATCTAGGGTGAGGGTCCGTCGCCGAAGAAGCTCGCAGATGGCCTCGGAGGAGATGAAGGCGTCGGAGGTGGCGGCGCTGCTGGATCTGAAGCCGCACCCGGAGGGCGGCTTCTACGCCGAGACCTTCCGCGACGGCTCCGTCATGCTCACCACCTCCCAGCTCCCGCCCCACTGTACGTATACCCGCGATTCGCCCGTATCACCGTATCGTTTGATTATACTATGACTTTAATTTCTCGACGCATGAGGTATTATTTGCACAGGCTAGTCTGCGATCAAACAGGATTGAGACGAGATTTCTCTCGTCTTCTGTTTGCGCTCGTGTATTTGATACCACTTGACTGTTTTTTTTTTTTTTTGACAAATTAGTGCGGTCCTACAAAGTTCAAATTCCTGGTAGATAAGTCTGTCAGTTTTATGTGTGACGGCAGAGCAATTTGCTTATTTTCTAGCGAAGAGGTTCCCCCGTTTAATTCAGGTGAACAAAACAAACAGTTTAGTTAAGAGTCATTGCTCTCAAGAGGTAAGACTTGCGAACTACCTTACTACCATAGCCAACAACAGACTTAGCATAGCACTGCTAGAACTTAAGCCTACTTGTAAAGCTACGCTACCAGACTGATGCGCCTTTGCTGCACGTGTAGCTCCCCTTGTTCTACCGCCCATTCCTCCTGAAATTGTCACAGCTTTGGAGTCCCATGACATGATGCTACAGCTGAGTCCGGGCCTGCTACTTCCAATTGTGCCCTTTTCCTTCCAGGCGAGAAATTGTACCATGCACTCAAGGGCAATCTTGTTCGTCACTCATCAGCGCTTCTCCTGCATTCTTCCCGCTAATAACCCTGATAACGTTGGAACTGGATTGGTACACCAAAGAGATCTAGATTCGAGGTTTTCCATTATACCTGGACGTGTGGGAACAAGTTATTTCTTAGTTTCCGTATTGTCCACAGAAGTTGCTGCACAGAATGTGTTCAAAACAGCAAGTTTTCTAATTGTTAACCAGCCACCTTGCTACTGACTCAAAGTCAGCTCCTGCCTGTTTACCACTTATCCCAGAAATATAAAGGTAAATTCTCTTAGCCACACAACAATTAAAATACAGATGATTAATAGTTTCGTTCTTAGCACAAAAAAGGCAAGTAATATCATCCCAAATTATCTCTGGTGACTCCGAGTGGCTCCTTCATGCCAGCCCTCAAGCTGGCGACCCAGGTTCAACCCTGGCTTTGGCACCGGGAGGCCCCTCTATTGGCCTTCCTTGTGAAAAAAAAGCCATAAGGTATCTTTCAGTCAATGTTTTAAAGGCGTTGCCTAGGCGTCTAGGCGTACCCAGCTCGCCTTGGAAAACAGTGGCGCCTAGGCGTCCAGGCGCACCCAGCACTCGCCTAGACGCCTAACCGCCTTTAAAACACTGCTTTCAGTTTCCGGATAACATAAGGGCACAAAGGTTGGATACTTCTAAAATTGATGACCGCATACAAACATTGGACTGAATAAGTCCTTTGAGAATTGAAGTTTCAAATGGGCAGCATAAATTTTGTATTTATCATCATTCATGGAGTGTGAAAAAATTAAAATTTGGTCCATGTCTGTGATAATGACCTTGCATCCTTGCTTAAGTATAGTAGCTGTCTTTGATCTACAGACTAGGAGTGGAACCTTTTTTGTTTTCATGTCACATACATCTGGCACACATCTTGTAATGCGTGACATGAATCCTTGTGACCTTGTCAGTAGCTTCTCTCTGAAGATGGTAGCATTCTGTTTCCTCTGCTCCTTGTACGATTTGTAACGGAACATGCAGTGATTGAGATGTTTGTATCAGCCAAAGCAGGATGGTATGACCACCATCTGAAACCACTGCAAATTTTAAGAATACTGCACATTTTCAAGCATCAGTATGGAAATTGTTTATTGCTTCTCTGTTTCTGCTCTTTCAAGGATGAAGAAATTCAGTGTACATCCATTTCAGATTTATACTTTCATTATTTAGAGTTTAGATAAAAGGATTAGGGTTTCCCTGTGGTAGATTGGAATGTCTGTCCAAGATGCCTGCCCCCTTGATCGCTGTATTCAGTGTTAAAGTGTGGTTGATGATTATTTCAGATTGATACTAGCCTTCATTAGTTAAGAGTTTAGACAACAAATATGATTAGGCTTCCCCTATGTTAAATTGGAATATCTGTTCTAGATGCTTGCCCTTTCACTCCCAGTAATTAGTGTTAAAGGTGTAGGTGATGATTAATTGATGGTATTACTAGGTGAGCGAGTCTTTTCTTTGGAGACCAGTTATTGTCAGCATACCATGAAATTGAATTTGTGAATGCAATGTTAGACATTGAATGAGTGGTAAACTAGATCTTACATGAATATGAAATCAAGCTGATATAGTTTTACATGCCACTAATATCCCCTTTGTATGCTGCAGACAAGGTTGACCGTGCTGTTAGCACTGCAATCTACTTCTTACTTCCTGCAGGGAGTGTTTCACGCCTCCACCGCATTCCCTGTGCTGAAACCTGGCACTTCTACAAGGGAGAACCTCTCACGGTTAGCACCATTTATTTGATTGACATCATTGAGCTACCTTCTTGCTATCCCATGCCTAAAGCAATAGGCAACTAGTTGGCACGCTTGATCTAATACTGCTAGTCTGTGTTTGTCTTAGGTCTTTGAGCTTCACGACGATGGTCACATTGACCTTACGGTCATTGGTCCACACCTTGAGGCTGGCCAGCGCCCCCAGTATACCGTGCCGCCAAACGTGTGGTTTGGCTCCTTCCCCACACTAGACGTCGAGTCTTTCGCATCTGATGGCAGCGTTCTTGTCAAATCTCGAAAGAGGGACCCCGAGCTGCATTACTCCCTTGTTGGCTGCACCTGTGCCCCTGGCTTCCAGTACGAGGATTTTGAAATGGCCAGTTTTGAGGACGTGAGATCCATCGCTCCCAAGGCTGAACCCTTCCTCAAGTTCCTTATTCCCTCTACTGAGTAACTCCTGAGTGACCTCAGATGATTCTGGATGGGTTCTTAGATTCTCTATACTTCCTACAGTACCAGATAGCGTTTTTAGTGTGATTCCATGAGGGTTCTGCTTTTTCAGTCATGTAGACAGTAAACTGTACCTGTGTGGTGGTGCGAGTTGAACATGCATTGAAACAGAATAACAGCTGGGCTTGATGTTGAAATGGGAGTTGTTCTTGCAGAAACCCTGAAACCGCTGTAGGATGCTGGGATGGGACTATGGGAGCATAGTAATAGTAGTATCTCCTGCCGGAAAGAGTGAGCCTGCAAGGCAGAAGCCAAGTGACTCGTGCGTGTGCACACCTTTTCTCATATTCTGCTGCTGCTTGTCATTCTAGTGGTTGTGACTTGTGAGCATGGCCCAGCGCACAGCCGCTCAGTTTTGTAATGGGAGATTTTCGTGGTGCGGGCACCCCTTCGGCAGGCGCAAGCGTTGTTTGGGCACCCCGATAGTAGCTACTCCGTTATTTTTAGAAGCCT
This sequence comes from Chrysopogon serrulatus, assembly GCA_015844335.1. Taxonomy (NCBI): domain Eukaryota; kingdom Viridiplantae; phylum Streptophyta; class Magnoliopsida; order Poales; family Poaceae; genus Chrysopogon; species Chrysopogon serrulatus. The sequence continues at coordinate 165,562 of JADLZL010006289.1, read as the reverse complement.
ACTAGATACTCCGTTGAGGTTTCGAACAGAACGTAATAAAAAAAATGTTTTCAACAGTGACACGGTCTCTATAAAAATTTTTTTTTGAGGTTCCCATGTGGCTAGATTCAGGCCCCTGGCTGCTGGATTTGGCCTTCCCAATCGAGGCGGTGGTTGCAGCGGCGGCAGCGGTCGGGGCTCCTATCGGTGCTAGGGGTGTGCTCCTTCCTCTTCTTCGCTAACACCCCCCCCCCCACACTAGGTTGGTGCAATGACAAGGCCAAGCGGCAGTGACGGGCAATCGGCCTAGCCAGGCCTGCCTTGTAACAACCCGTGTTTTCAGAACACCAAAAATCTGAACTTTTTAAAACTTTTTCCTGTAATGTGTGAATCATGTAGTTGCTAGGCTAAACCTAGGGCAAACACAGGAGAGATTGTCAACAGAACGATGCATTCATGTAGAATTGGTTGCAGGAGAGTGTTGTGTTCTTAAGTTGGTTTCGAGCTTCATGTTTTGTTCGGAGTTTGGAGTGCACAAGTCCTTAAGCAAAATCTCTCTGAAATCCTTTTTCTCGACCCTTCTCAAATCTAGATCATCGAAGAAGAGACAAATTCTCTCTCCTTCGTTCAGATTTCTCTCAATCTCCTTTAGAATTCCCTCAAACTCCACAACAAGAATTCATCAAAACCTCATCCTATCTCTTGGGCAAAACCCTCCCTTTTTCGTTTTGAGTTCCACTTGAATTCTTTGAGCCACAAGCCCTTTCCCTTTTTACCTGTACTCCTTTCAAACCTCTTAACAAAAATAAGAAAGGACCTGTACCTCCCTTGGGCTCAAACCCTTCAACCAGCCCTCTCCACCCCTCCCTCTCCTCACGGGCCCAGCCCATCCCACTCCACACCAAGCTAAGGCCCAGCAGCAGCTTCCACCGGCCCGCTCGCCATCCTCCTCCCGCGCTGGACCCGTAGCGGCCCAAGCACGCCGTTTCCTGCGCCGTGGCGCCCACGGCCCACGCCGCGCCCCCTGGCAAGCCCTAGGGCGGGCGAGCGCTCCCGGTCGCCGCCCAGCCCACCCCCCCGCCCGTTTTCGGCTGCAAGCCCCGGATGCTCGCCACGTGCCCGCCTTGGTATGGGCGTCGAGGCACCGCCGTCCGTGCCACAAACCCTAGCCGGACGCGCCTATAAGTAGCCGCAACCGCCGCCATCTCCTCACAGGGGCCTCTGTTCTTCTTCCTCCCTAAGCTGCCGCCACCATTTCTCCCTCCCTCCCTGCTTTGCTTCTTAGCGCGGCGGCGGCGCGACCGGCAACTGCGTCGCGACGCCCGCTCGGGCTCGCCTCGCCGTGCCGTGCGCGCCCGGCCGCCACCGCGCTCCGCTCGCCACGCCCGCGCCGCTGCACTACGCGAGCCAGCCCGCTCGGCAAGGCCAGCGTCCCGCCGGCATGGGCCGCCCGTCGGCCGGCGCCTAGCCGCCACCGCCCTTTCGTGGCGCTACGGCCGGTCACCCGCTCACGGCGACGACCGCGGCAGCACCAGCACCCGCGGCAGCGTCGTCCTCCTCGACACCGTCGCGTCGCCCCCACCTGCGCCGAGCAGCGGCGTCGTTACCTCCTGCGGGGCGCCCGTCGTCCTCGGCGTCGTGCGGGCCACGCCCGGCTAGCCCCGCCACCTACACCAAGCCGCCCCGCCGTGGGCTCGTGCGAACGCCGCGTGCCGCGGCGTCGCCTCGCCAGCCCGGCCCACGGTGAGGCGCATGCTTCCCGTTGCGACCACGCTGCGCCGTGGCGATGCGGCGTCGCTTCGGGGCGTCTTGCGCAACCACGACAACCACCACAACTCCGCTGCCCGACCACGACGCCAACACCGGCTTGACCCTCCACCCAAGCTGCATCCTTCCCTGCCGTACCAGGCGGCCCCACGCTGCACCACCACCGTCGAGCCACGCCGCCCCTACGGCGGCGTCCCCAACGGCGTCGCGGCAGACGCGGGGCGCACCCCCCTGCCGAACCGCGCCATCACCGCCGGTGAGCACCAAAGCACCCAAAAACACCACCTTTGCCTTCTTTCCCCGATCTTGTACCTAAGGCCGGCCTTGGTGCCATGTTCTACACCTTGCGGGGAGGGTAGCGGTGAGCACCCGGCCACTGCTGGTTGTGTCCGGCCACCCGCAGCCACCTCCGGCTAGCCATAGCCGCTGCCGGCCAGGCTACAGCCACCCCTGGCCACCTGCAGCTGGCTGCAGCCTGCCCCGGCTGGCTGCCGGCCACCAGAGCTGGCCACGGCCAGCCACAGCTGGCTAGGGAGGCTACGACAGGCTGCAGCAGGCCACGGCTAACCCAAGCTGGCTGCAGCCCTCTCGGTACCCCCGGTGCTTCGTTGAAGTCATGCCGGCCTCGCCATCTCCTCCGACAAGGTCGAGCTTTTGAAACTCTGCCGACGCCGTCCTCGACGTCGGCAACACTTCCGCTTTTACTCATATTCACCAATGTCGCATTATATCTATATATCTGCCTATCTATGCCTGTGCCGTGCCATCGCGCCGGTCTATCTCCCTCATGCTATGGATCTGTGCACTCTGCCTGTGACGGTCGTGTTGGTTTAGTTCTTGTATGGTGTTGTTGTTTCTTGTGTATTTGCGTGGTGCTTGTATGTGGACCGAGCCTTCGAGCCGGTCAAGGGACCGTACCTCGTTTGAGCATTTCGATCGTGGGTTCGTCCCACCGTGATCACGACACCGAGCGTAACTCGTTCTCTCGAGCTTTGGTTGTCTTCGTCATACCCTGAGTGATAGCTTCTACCTTCGGCCCTAGGACGTGGTCATAAAGGAGCTCGATATCGCTATCGATGCAAATCTTACCCGCGCACATTGAGCCCCTAAGACCTAGTCTAGTGGGAAACGAACTAGAAAGCAACTATCGTGGGACGACGGGAGCCAAACCCGTGTAGGTGAAGCTTATGGCCGCGAGTCATCTCGCCAGGACCATCGGGCTTCACCTCTTTTCTTTCCTTTCTTTTCTTGTGCTATTTTCCCCACCACCTCGTATGCTTGCACCACCTAGACCTGGAGCATTCCTCGGTACTCGTGATGACAACCGCATTGCTACGAACCCGAGGAATAGCTTTTGCCGCTTTAGTTGCACGGAGGTCGTGGTGCCCTACGAGTTGGTGTGGATCAAGGGACCGTCGCGAGACTTCCATCTCTTTTCTTTTCTTCGACCACCGTCCCTTGCCATGACGAGTAGGTCGAGAAGAGTGCGGGGCCTTTTCCTTCCTTCTTTATCCTTTCGATCCTCGCTAGTTCAAGAAGGCGTGGATTGACTTTCTTGACTCCGAGTACTTTGATTATTGACTATTGCCATGTCAAGTGGACCGGCAAATCTTGTGGAACCGAAATCCCGTTTGATGTTCGATCGAGTTCGTCGGTGTTCTATTATTGCTCTCCTGATTCCATTCCTCTGATTCCCGTCGATTGCAATGGCGAGTGGATCAAAGGAAGGCGAATCTCACTTTTTCTCTCTTGGGTCCTTTGTGCTTAAACCCCTCGTATGTTTGTACCTAGAATAGACCATGACATCCCTGAGTTCTCGCGGTGACAACCGTACCGTTAGGAGCTCTAGGAATGCCTTAGTGCGTATAGTGCACCTTGGTCGAGGTACCCTACAAGCAGATTAGGCACTCGTACTCTTTGTGCATCGCTCCTCTTCGATGCCCCGCCTTTTGCCGTGGCATGTGCATTGGAAGGAGTGGATCACCGCCCCTCTTTTTCTACCCTTTAATTTTTCCCGCTAGCCGTTACTGCTCGATCCCATCTTAGCCTTGACGATTGGATCAAAGACCGGACTATCTCTTCTAGTTAGCGAAGCTATGGTCTATGTCTCGTTCTCGGACCGTGTGAGTCGACCCGATTGATTGTTGGAAAACCATCCTCACCGAGGATGTGACCGAGGCCGCGGCATGGACATGCCCAGCTAACTCTCTTCTCTTCCCGGTTGTGCTACTCTCTTCTTGGCTCCCGGCGTGTGGTTGTGTCGTGCGGGTCGAGAGGACCTGTAGCCGCTCCTCTGTTGTTCGTGTTCCAATCTCTTTTGCTACCGTCGGCTACCATGATGGGTAAGCTAAAGAGCCTCGGGACCAAGTCACAATACCTCTGTTTTCGTGTTAATCGTTCTTACTCGAATCCTATATAGTAGTTGTGACTTGCGGGTTAAAACCACAAGGGCCAAACTCAGCTGTTCCTATTTCCCTTTCTCTCCTTGCTTGCGATCCTCTGGTCCCCGCCAAATTCCATGACGTCCCGGATCGGAAGGTCGCAACCGTGGTGTTGGTTAAGTTAAGTTAGGATCAAGGCCTCTTCTTTTGAAGCCATATAGGTCGATACGATCGACCCAGGAAGTACTGGCTATACCATGGTCGTGATCCGGGCTTGTGCTTAACAGACAACCACTTCTATTTTGAGCCCGAGGATCGGATACCCTCCGCGAGGGCTAAGTCTTTCAGTGTTTATTTGGAGTTATCTAGTTCCTTCGATATCTTATTGCCTTTTTGGGATTATTGTATTTTGGTTAGGGATTGATTGCTCTTCGCCTTGTTTGTCGCTATACCGAGGTAGTTGCATCGCGGTGACGATGGACGGACCGAAGGACCGCTGAAGGAAGGAAATGCGAAGGTCAACCAGATGTGAATGATTATGGATTGCTATGAACAAAGCCACGTCCCACCCAACCCGGTAGAATCCTATTAGGCTTTGCAATGTGTAGTCGCTAGTGCTTTACTTTGTATAAATGAACTGTGATAGGATGCATGATAGATTGCTTGATAAGCCAATACCTTGACGCAACCTTTCCCCTGCACACCCGCTGCTAGGATAGACGCTCGTCTACTTCATGATACTTGCTACACACTTACACTCTACTTATACATGCTTGTGTGTGGCTAAGGCACGTGGTGCCATAAACTGGATAACTGGGGATAACATGGGAGAGATCTTGGCGTGTGTCTTGGGTGTGTGGTGAGGGTTGTGTCGATCAAGGCAGGATCTACGACGAGTCGGGGGACAAGTCTTGCCTGGGAGAGTGTGATCCGGGCACTCCCTATGTGAGAGAGTACCGTGGGCGGGTACATGTGATGTGAGTAGATTCCGGGGAGGAGTGTCTTTGTGGGACGAATCCTCGGAATGGAGGTGCCGTCGAGGCACGGGCGTCGAGCCCCTTGTGAAGATATCCCCGCCCGGTCCTACTAAGGACTGGTTTGGCGTTCTCGCGGTTCACAGGGACCTTTTAGCACACCACTGCCTCTCTGAATGGGCGGGGTCCGACTTGACGACTAGCCGGCCCCCCTCGGCCGCTACTACTAGGTTGGTAGGTGATAGTGTAGGGAGGTACGGTGCCGAGACCCACACCCTCCCGAGACAAATGGTATCCATCGGGATCCGGTACCACGCCTCACGCCTCGGGCAGGTTTGGGATCTCCTGGTGCCCCGTAGCTGAGTGGTAGAGTGGCATTGGGCCGCTTAGGGCGGCAGCTTGGTATCGGCCTAGACGAGGCATCGTCGATGATGGTGATCTTGTGGTTCCAGTGTACAAGCTCTCAGAGAGTTACTAAATCTATACGTATAGCCGTGTCCCCGGTATGGACATTCCTGTGAGTACCATACGATCGTTATAGTGAGAGGTGTCCTTTTCTTCTCTCCCCTTGGGTGTTGTTGGATTCCGGCTTAGGCCGTTGAGGCAAGGAGGAGCGGGAGTCTTCCTTGCCGACTAGAGAGTGAGAGTGTGGTGAGATGTGGATGTGGATGTGGATGGGATGGATGGATGTGTGGATGAGATGGGTTAAAACTTGATGAACTATATTATATTTTACTTCATGAATTGGCATAGGAAAACTACAGCCAAATATAGGCCTCCTTCTCTATCCTTGCATTCCACTTACCACATAGCAAAGCAAAGCATAGGGTGGGAGCCAGTGGCCAGTACAAATTGTACTGATAAGTTAAGCAGGTCTGGTACCCGAGGACGACTACGACGATAATGGATCTGGATGGATTAGGTGGTCTCGTTCTTACACTCAAGTTTGGTTAAGGGGATCAAGTCTACGCCCGCTGATACTCTACCCCAACTCTGATGATCGTCCGTGAAGGGGGAGCCTTCACTCACTATGGCGCTACGTCTGCTCTGATGATGATCCGTGTGCGTTTATCGCTAGGAAACGATGTACCTAGACGTGCTACAAGTGTTGTAATACTCTATAAATTATATCCTTCGCGATGTATGAACTATGGTATCAACTGTAACCGATGTAATCTGTGGATTTTCCTTCGAGGAAATCTCGGGTCGTTTCATGCCTGCTCGTGGCAACCACTGGTGTTTTGACAGGCCAGCGAAGGACGGTGCTTGTGGCAGTGGTCAAGATGTAGACATCAGTGTCAGCATAGTATGCTAGGTTCGCAACCTGGCAGCTGGATCCAGTGCCCCTAGGGCATGGGGTGCCTCTCTTGGTGGTAGGGGCATGTACCTCATGGTTGCTGGCGGCAAGGTTGATAATGACGACGGTGGGTGCCAGTGCTGGCGGCGATGGTCAATGACGGCCTCGATGTGCGTTGTTGTTCCGTGAGCGGCGGAGTTAGGTCTGACTCTACTTGGCTTGGTTGGAGAGGGTGGTGGCTGACGCAGCTTTCTGGTTGCTACGTGCATCTAACGCGTCAAAGCCCCTCTGAAAGGGCTTCTGGGGGCGGTAGGACAACGATGATGTGGTGTTGGCTAGGCGAAAGCCATGGCGACGGCCTTGGTGGGGCGGCATTTTCGTGTTGGGGGCGTGTGCTTTCTCTTTAACACTGTCATCCAAGGGTGAAAACCCCTCAGATGACTGTGATGATGGCGCCATCGTCGTCGCTCCCCCTTCCTAAAGGCATCACATTTGGATTATAGTTGTGGATTGAATGTTTCCTTCAGCGCCTGCGCTTTGATTCTCGGCGCATGGTTGATGCATGGAGTGGGGTTTGTAACATGATGTCAAAGCTACTCTGTCGAGGACGTGGCTTAGCAACGCGATAACGTGCGATGTGCCCTCCTTCATCAAAGGTTGAAGCTCTGATAAGGGGTTGCAACCACCGGAGGCAAGGCGTGGGTTTGTAATTGGAAGTAGGAGCTGCTCTTAAGGGGGTTTGAGCTTGGCAACATTGACCAATTAAGGTTGTTTGCTTCGGGCCCGTAAATGGGTGGCCCGCCATGTGAAGTTAGAGATAGTGGTAGCTTAGCTTTCATGCTCGACAATGATAATCTATGATAGCCTTGCTTTCATACTCGGTAATGATAATCTATGGCAAGTGTGTCATGTTTGTGCTCAACTGCATTATGCGAGTTTGTTAGCACCTCAGCCCTTGTTTTTTGAGGGAACAGGAGGGGCTTGCGCCCCTACTGGAAATTTATTGACAATAAAAAGCAGAGAGTTAAACAGAAGTACAAATCTAGGAGACAAAAAAGGAAACAAAAAGATGGAAGCTATTACACAAGTTGCTCTAGCCATAGACTAATCTGGGGGAGATACTTCTTCTTTGCTCTTAGAATAACTAAGCCAAAGAGGTTCTTGAAGATGGCTTTACATCTGTTTATGGAGTCTGCCTCATTTCTGAAGATAAGATTGTTCCTTGACATCCAAATACTCCAGCAAAGTATGATGATGACTTCCATGAAGAACTGGACATTCAACTGTCTCCTAAAATGGTCTAGAATCTGAAATGGCTCAAGTCCCGTGGGGATGGTGAGGCCAATAAAGTTCCAACACTCTTTAGCAAACTCACGGTGTAGGAAGAGATGGTCCACTGTTTCCTCCACCAAGTCATTGCATAGAACGCAATTGTAAGATGGCAAAAACATATGCTTCCTTCTAAGAATATTTCGGGTACTCAATCTATCCTGAATCACGAGCCAAAAGAACACCTTATGATTATGCCGACATGAGGACCTCCAGATCCAACCGAAGGCGGTGGACCCGCTGGACCCATCTAGTTGCTTATAAGCCCTCCTGGAAGAGAAGTCATTTCTTCCTCAAATATAAGACCAGCTATCTTCTCTTTCGCCCGATTAAAGTGGATCACAAGATCCTCAGTAGTTGCAAGAATTGTTCATAAGCTTCAACCGAAAGTGGGAGGTTAAAGGAATTTATGAAGGATCTGGTTCAGCTTTTGCATCGGCAAGAGTCATATTCGGCTTTTTGGTAAATGAATATAATTCTAGGAATTCTATCTTGGGAATTTTGCCCAACCACAAATCATCCCAAAAAAAGGCGGGACTTCCCATTTTGAACATTCACTGAAGCCATACTTTTAAACTTTTGAAGCAGTTTTAAGACATCTTTCCACCAGAAAGAACCTTTTTTAGTGTGATTTGGCAGCTTTCCATTACTATAGTACTTCTCCCAAATAAGCTTGACCCAAGGGATGTCAGCTCTATTAAAGAACTTGTGCAGGTTTTTGAGCAGCAAGGCTTCATTGTGAGTCTTCAAGTCTAGAACACCCAGTCCCCCATCATCTTTTGCTGTTGTCACTAGAGTTCAGTCTGCCTTCGCATTAACTCATTGTTGTCATCCGAGCCCCTCCATAAGCAATGCTTGCGGTATTTGTCAATTTGCTCTCGAATGGTGACATGGAGAGAGAATGTGCACATATAAAAGGTTGGTAGAGCAGTAAATACAGAGTTGGTTAGTTGCAATCTTCCAGCCTGTGTGAGATACAATGATGTGCTGACCAACCTCCTCTCACATTTACTAACAAGTGGTAGGAAATCATCAACTTTTGGCTTTGTGAGGCCAAGGGGGAGGCCTAATGTGGCAGAACCGCCTAAATTAATACACTCACAAGAGTACTTGTCTTCCATTAGACACTAAGTACCCAAGGGAGCGCACTAATTTAATCGATTCTGTCGAGCACACCCAACGGGAGAACTCGAATATCCACAGTTTTCCATCAGGATCACAAATAAGGGAATAAAGCTTACAACATTCTTGCATTTCTTACATCTCAAGTTTACATTTGATCAGAGTATTATATAACAAATGAAAAGGATGAATACAAATTGTAGCAAAATGAAAGTTGATTTATTTTAAACTTAACTGATGTATCTTGTCCACTTGGTCATTATTGCAGCGGAAATAAACATTTATTCAATTACATGACTAACCCTTTAACATGATGATAATATTATAGAACTTTTTCTTTATAAAAGCCTTTGGTGAAGTTAAAAATAAAACTACTATCGCAGCGTGATTGGAATCCCTCGCTGAGCCCACCAGGAGGTATCCACACACAAGAGTCAACAGCTAGCATCCACCGGCTACCTGCAACAGGGGAAATAAAACCCTGAGTACTCAATTGTACTCAGCAAGACTTACCCGACAGGAGGAAATAAAATGACTCCAAGGAATATGCAAGGCTGTTTGGCTTGCTGGGTTTATATTTGCAGGAAAGCATTACTAACAAAGGCATCCTTATGTTCAATTTTAGTAGCCATGATTAATTCATTAGCTAACCATTCTAGGTGAGCACCGAACTACTTTCAAGCAAGTGGTAAGCAATCAGAATCTCTTTTATCCATCTTTCATCTTCCATTTCTTACTACGATGCCAGAATAAGGCCCTCGTCGTTACCGTTCGAGAACGGCGATTCGCGAATCAATGCGCCCAGCTGGGTACCCCGAGACACACTCCTCGCCTGCATCCTAGACACAGACAAGAACAACTTGCTTTCTCCTGCCCGGGGCTCCAGATCCCCGTCCAAACTGGGACTCCAAGCCCCCGACATTCCCGACCTAGCCGTAATGTGGTGCAAGGACCTCCAACCCAAAAAGAAAACACACGTATACACCACCACGAACAGCCGGTCCGGATGAAGCCGAACCCAAGACAAGAGAGAGCAAGCCTTCCGAGCGCCCATACACAAGTATGTGTTCGGGATAAGGAGATCTGTGACTTAACCTTCAACCCTTTAGCAATGATCGGTCCTTAACTGACATAGGCGGGACAAAAACGCAACCAGAGCCTCGCTCTGTTGCCCAACAAACCCAACGCCCATCCACGGTCCATGATACCGTCCCGCCCGGTCTCCATTTATTAACCATATATAATCCATGTGATAGCAACAGGATAATAATAGTAATCCTATCTCTCGCGAGTGACAGAAATCACTCGTCTTCTACCGAGAACCTGTAGCATAGCAATCTACACGGTCCCCGTCATACTAGTAAGACTCATAGGACAAGGATATTTATGCGGGTGGGTTTCATTCAACTCCTCCAAACTTAATGCAACATATATATTATAAAGTGCGAGAATAGTAGAGGTTATGAACCGAGGCTTGCCTGGGTAAGATATAACTAAAAGTTAGTATTCCATCTTCGTGATATAATCACCATGACGCCATCTTCGTGTAAAACACCAAGTCCTTCGGTTGCATCGGTCCATCATCGTTCCTATTATGATATGCAACGATGCGATGCGTAAATGATGCAACCAATACAAGGCAACAACAACTCTTAAAATACAACACGCATAAACTATACTAACAAATTAGCTCTAATGGCTAACATCGTAAGCTAGGTATCAAACTCGTATAACATCATCGCACATCGTCATCACCACCATCTAATTATTATTTTAATATATTTTTTCGACTAGGGTTTATTAGCTAACCTATCCAACCAACTACTCTAATGTTACAAAAATTACAGAGAGCACATAATATTGTTAGGAGGCTATTGCATGAATTTAATAGCTAAAGCTATCACTAAATTGCCATGATAAAACACTTCCTAATTAATCTATTAAAGATAAGCGTTCTAAAGTAATTAAATACTTACTGGAAAACTAATAGAACTGCATAAACCAACTACACCAAGTAGCTAGATCATGATTTTAGGATGCTAACAAAATTAGTTTCATAATTTTTTGGACACATATACTATTTTCTATTGAATTTACAAGTTGGCTGGATTTTCTGAAAAAAAAAAACTAAATGAAAAACACCTAAAAAGGTGAACGGGCGATCGGCCGCCACTATTTTGGCCCGAGCGCCCGTGATCGCCCAAAGCAGGGCGCTGCCCACGCCAGCGAAGAAGGCCCACGCTGGGAGGCCCCGCGCGCCCCTAGCGTTTTTGCGAGGAAGAAACCCCGATTTCCAACTAATCGCGGGAAGCGAAAGGTACTATTTCTACACTAACAAATGCTTGCATCTAGCACCCCATACCTTTTTGTCTTTACCACGGGGAAATCCCCGAGCGCAGGGTGCTCGGGCGGCGTGGCGAGTGGCACACGGCGGCTCGGCCGCCCAGCGGAAACCTCGCCGGGCGACCCCGTGGTGGCCGGAAACCCAAGTCTACGCCTCGCGCCTAGGATGGCGGGGGTGACGCGGGCGAGCACCAAGACCCGGGCCGTCGCGGGCGGGGCCATGACCGTACCGCTCATGGCGGGGCGGCGCAAGCTCCGCCAATGATAGGCACGGAAACGGAAAGGAAAGGCGCATGAGCACCCATAACCTTCCGCGAACTGCCTTTGGGGTCAGCATGGCGGAGAACCATCGCCGAACCCGCCGCAGGCGATCGAAAGCACCACGGCGGGCGCACCGCGATGGCATGACGGCGTCCGCCATAGATGCGGCAAAGCAGAGGTTTCGTGGAGGGTGCGCGGTGAAGAGAGGGTCTAGGCGAAGCTTTCGGTGCTGTTTAATTGAACGCTGAGGCTCTGGATGGTTGGTGTGTCTAGGTGCGCCGTTCACGGCTACTTGACGACCGCCGGCTAGAGAAACTCCAAATTGGAGCTTGGCACGGCATAATTCAAGGCGAGGTGGGGTCCCGCGTGTCTAGGCGACTTAATGGTGAAGCCGTGGATGCGATGAATCGGGCCGATGTGCCCTCTCCATGCCAAACAGGCGAGCGGGTCAACCGGTCGGGATGGCAGAGGAGGGCGTAGGCAGAGCTCGGGCGTTCTCGCCTTGACGGAAGATGGCTGGCTCCTAGCGGTGCAAAGACGGCACGTGCTACATGCCACGCTTCGTGGGTGGGGTTGGGAGGCATAGCTCACGCAGCCGCTAGCCGCCATAATTGGCAAGACGACGGCGAGCATGGCCGCGGCAAGCGAGGCGAGGGGCGTCCGTCGCGCTGTGCCCGGCGCGACGTTCTTCAAGACGAGACGCTGAGCTGCAGGTGGACGCGACGGCGGCGACGGCACCGAGCGCCGGAGCCGAGCCCCCACGCCGTGGAACACGCAGCGGCGCGCGCCCAGCGCGACGACAGCGAGCACCGGGCGACGCCGAGGCGCCGTGTGCGGGTCACTTTCGTGGCTCGCGCGGCCTAGCATCGACATGACGATGACGCGGCGTCGACGGCGAGCACAAAGACAAAGAGGCGAGCGAAGCAAGCAAGCGACTTTACAAGCTAGCCGCAATGACACCCGCCGGCCGCCACGACGCTAGTAGAGCAGCCGGCAAGGCAAGATGCTGTGGCGTGCGGCGAGGCCGGGCAGCAGCGGGGTGCAGCGTCGGCGCGTGGGCGAGCAGTAGGCGAAGCCACGCCGCGCCGCCATCGGTAATACGCGGCGCCGCCCAACGCGACGCCGTGGGGACGCGGTGAGCGCCCAGAGGCCAAACGATCGAACCCGGTGCTCTGGCGACGCTTTTTAAAGCACGCCCTAAACCAAACTTGATCCGTTAGCGACCGAACCAACTTAGCGAGAGCTCAAGAGAGTACTTAGGGCTTCAAATAAAAGCAACAAACACAAACATAGATAGCTTAGAGAGAAAGATAGGGAGATGCCAAGTTTGGGTTCGTCGCTGATGTCGCTAAGCTCTGACGGAGGAGAACAAAGCCAAGGTAAAGAGATTTCTAGGCATTTTGGAGCAAGATACAGCAGGCTTAGGACGCACCAAACCCAAATCGAGTTTTCCTATTTCTTAATGGTACTTCTAAGTTTCAAGCAAAGCAAAAAACCTATGCTTACTTATTAACCAAATTGCTCAAAACATTACTGCCGAAGTTGCCTTGTCAAACAATTTCCGGACTTAAAAATTCTAAGCTGAAATCTATTTCAAATTGCATTTCTAAGCTTTTAGAAAAACTATCTAGCAATATTATTTTCCTAAAGTAAGAATTGTACCATCATCTACAAAGATTCCACTTCAAGTTTTATTTAAAGGTTGCACACCAGTCCTATACTATTTTGCTTACTAAAAATTAATCTTGAACCTTAAGTGATATAGAAGGCAATAAAAGCTAACTTTCATTTAGCACTTTTAATGGCCTTTCTAAGTTACTAGGAATTATTTTCACAATCAATCACAAGCATTAACACATAAACACGATGCTCACGAAATGATTTGATAGGCGGTTAAGCGCGTAACACCTGGGGTGTTACACCTAAATAGGTAAAGGGTAGACTTCCAGTTGCACAGCCAAAGGTTGCAGCCAGGTGGTTCAATCTATCCTCGGAGATGTTTATTGGGACCATCATTGACTTGTGGAAGTTTATCTTTAGCCCAGTTGAGGAGGCAAAGGATTGCAGCAGAGCCTTGAGAGTGAACAACTGATTCCCACACCCTTCCATAACAATAAGAGTATCATCAGCATACTATAGTATGGGGAAGTCACTTGAGTGTTGTAAAGGGATTGGCAATCTGAGGAGGCCCTGGTCCTTTGCCCTGTTGATGATGGACTGCAACAGATCAGCTGCCAAGACAAACAAGAGGGGAGAGAGGGGGTCCCCTTGCCTAACCCCCCTCCTACAGTGCAGGACTTTGCCAGGCACACCATTCAATAAGACAGAAGAGGTTCCTGAGCTAAAAATTACTTCCATCCAAGAAATCCATTTTGGCCCAAATCCCTTTGCTCTCATGATTTCAATCATTGTTCTATGCTCAATTTTATCGAAGGCTTTTTCAAAATCCAATTTTAGGATAACTAGCTCCTTTCTTGACTGGTGACAGATATGCAGGTATTCAAAGGTCCATGCCAGACAATCTTGAATTGTTCTTGTTCTAATAAACCCATATTGATTCTTGTGCACAAGTGTAGTGATCAGAGGCTGCAGTCTATTGGCGAGTAACTTAGTTAAGATCTTCACGAGATGTGTTGAGAAGAGAGATGGGCCCATGTCGACACCCTTGTTGGCCCATCCACTTTGGGAATGAGTGTGATATAGGATCTACTTATGCTTCGAGACAGCAATTTGCCATGTGAGAAAGCAGCTCCAAGATCATAGAAGTCCTGTTTAATGATGGGCCAACACTTTTTGATGAACTCATTATTGAATCCATCTGGTCTAGGGGACTTATCAGATGGCAAAGCTTTAATCACTCCATTAATTTCATCTTCAGAGAAGGGGTCTTCTAAAGAAGAGAGATCAGAATCCTCGGTTAGAAGGTTTTGAAGGTCAAAAAGCATGCCCTCAAAATTAGAAGTACCAAGTCTGTCCTTAAAGTCGGCCCATAATAGATCAGCTTTGTGAGCATGAGTGAAAACTGCATTGCCTGAGCTGTCAACCAGAGAAGTGATCATATTCTTTCTATGCTTGATTGAAGCATTGGCATGAAAGAACTTAGTATTCTCATCACCTAGCTTGACCCACTTTATTGTTCCCTTTTGCTTCCAGTAAAGCTTTTGTTGGTGTAACAGATTTGAGAGTTTTTCACTGACAATTTGTTTGAAATTCCATTCATGAATTGCCAAGTCCCTTCTTTCCTCCACACAATCCGGAAAACCGACAACGGTTTTAAGAGAGCTGATGGCTAGCTTGAGATTGGAGATCTTAGATTGCCAATTTCTAAGTGAGGTTCTTAGGGCTTTGAATTTTGCTGTCAGCCGAAGAGCAGGATCAGTCTGAGAAAAGTGGCCATTCCAACATGCTTTGCAACTAGAGGCGTGAAGCTTTCATGTTCCATCCAATAATTTTCAAACCTAAACACTCGCCTTTTGGGATTGTGGTCTTGATCTCAATTACACATGGCCAGTGATCTGATACTACCATTACTAGTGCCTTTGCAACAAAGATGGGGGTAGGAGAGTGTCCAGGCATTGGATGTGAAGAACCAATCTAGCCTCTCTAGGAGTGGCGGCACCGCTTTGTTCGTCTGTAAATCTTCTACCATGCAAAGGAATTTCAACTAGCCCTAGGTTACTGATGGCCTCATTGAAGAGCAACATTTCTGCAGTACTACCTCCTGGCCTATTTCTATCCTCGGGCTTTCTAATCAAATTAAAATCCCCCACTAGCAACCAATTAGTATCATCGCATTTGAACATTCGACACCAATCTAGGAAATTCCTCTTTCCTTCCGCATCACAGGGGCCATAAACATTTGTCGGGATCCGGGATTCATTATTGTGCAAGGAAGTAAACTCAACAGAAATGGCAAAAGAGTTCTTTGAAAACCTCTCGTCCCCTACTAACAGAGCACTCTTCCAAACAATAACCATGCCCCCCGAGGCACCGACTGATGGCAAGAACACAAACTGATCAAAAGAAGGGGGGCAAAATTTCTTTATAAAAGCCAAATCAAACAATTCTCTCTTAGTTTCTTGAATGCAAACGATATCACATTGACATTCCGTAATCTTGTTCTTGAGGGAGTCCCATTTCTCCTCACCATTAATACCTCTAATGTTCCAAAGAAAGAACATTCCAAGTTTTACTTGAGGCACTAGAATTCATGGAAAAAAAAGCTGGAGGTGCAAGATCTGGAGAAGACTTCCCCACAGAGCAGCGCTCTTCATTTTTTGAGAAGAATTTCATCATGGAGCTCCAAAGGATCCAACCCACACATGGATGCTCCCATCTTCCCGACAAATTTAGAGAGAGAACAGGTGGGCTTGAGTTACAGCCCAAACAAGCCTTGTCACAAATGGCTTCTTCATAAAGCCCATTGTCCGGCCTTTTCAGCCTTGGGCTCCTCCTAACCTTTTGTCCACAATCACCGGGCCTTGTTGGCACCTTTCTTTTTTGGCTATGTTCAGATTAGCACCAAAGCATGGGCAGAGTTATCAACCGTAGAATCTTCATCCCCAAGCTTAGCTCAAAGTTTAGTCCCTGCTTAGCAGCATTATTAGTTATCAAGATAGGATCTAGATTAGTTACCCCTAACTTCAGTTCTGGCTCAGTCCCAGAGTTAAGCTCAACATCTCCTAGACACTTGATCTGTGCTTTGATTGGACAAGCTGATGGCAAACAAAAGCCCACACTAGCCCCCTCATCCGTCAGGCGACATCGGGGGGCCGTTTTAAGAATTTCTTTTTGCACTTTGTCAAACGTCTTGGGAGACAAATGTAAGAGCAAAAAAAAAATTGGCCCATGTAGCGGGGACTAAATAGACTGGTGGGTAGCCCATGCCAGGAGCAAAGAATTTGGCCCAAAAGCCAGAAGGATCACTGTAGATTTGTGACTGCTTCTTCTGCAACCAACAGGCCAGATTAGGGTCAAAAGAATTATTCTCATTAATCTGGACCCTCCCAATCATCGGTTTTGAGCCATATCTTGCTTTGGTTCTCGATTACGCTCAACTTCATTTTGCAGCTCTTCATCATCCAATAGGGCATCCAAAATGAATCTCATGATGGAGATAATTTTCCGAAGGGTGATTAAGCCGAGGGATGTCAACATTAGCAACTGCTTGGACCTCCTGCACTTGCTCTGGATTTTCCTCAATAGCTTCCTCCACCTCAACTGCTTGTTCTGCTTCTTCCTCCATTTCATTCACTTGAATCAGATTATGAGCTTCAGGATTGTTGTTGACCTGTGGTGGTGGGAGGAAAGGGTCCACCACCATTTCCTGAGGGCCAGGCACCAGATTAAGATTAAGATCTGGCTGAGGGGGCTCATTAAGGTCAAATGCCAAAATAGGATGTATCTCTGCAGGCCAAACATTCCAGTTTTTCATTTGATCCATGGGCTGGTTCTGACCAGCCCCATTGTTGGGCTGAATCTGTCCACCTCCAGCACCCCCAGCAGCACCCTCCAGTCCATGGTAGTTGATTGGTCCTGGCCCCTGTTGCCCAAAACCAAAGAAGTCAAAAGGCCCCTCAGGGGGGACCTCATCTAGGACTGGCTCTTCATCAGCTGGCAGCCCTCCAAGCAATTCTCCTTGAAGAATTTCACATTGGACCGTCCAGGATTCACCCTGGAAGCCCTCCCCCTCTGTCATCACAATAAACTGCGGCACAGACTCATAATCGATGACTCGGGCTCTGCTTCTCGTCAGGCTAACTCTCTTGTATATAAAGTTCTTTCATCTGAGCGACAAAGCTTTTGTCTTGTTTACAAAAATAGAAAATAAATAAATACTAAGTGAGACAAGAGTAGCTGTACCGTAGTAGGTTCCTGTCGTCATATGTCGTTCTAAATTACTGCATGCAGTAGTACCCGTAGGCCCTTGGTGATGATACTCCGAAGCAAATTAAGGAACAACTTGCGTCATGGAAAAGAGCTGTCATACACGTACTCGACGTTAACGAGTTAACAACTCATGGATCGAGATCCGGCATAAATACATTATTGTAGGAACCATGCACAACACAAGACTGTACTTGTGTAGAAATAATTAGGTTCTCAATCAGTGTGTGCTAAAGTCCAAGATAAATACAGGACCCATTCGAGACAAGACGGGAGGTCAAGTACACCAACTCACTAATTTACTCTTTAGAATGGCGGAACGCCACCGCCGGAAACCAGCCAGCCCACGTGTCCCTTTATTGCACTGTACAGCCCACTCCTCAAAAAAAAAAAAAAAAAAAAAAAAAAAAAACTCGACTCTCCTAAATCCCATCCTCTCGTCTCTCTCGATCTCTCTCCATCCTCATCCAGTCGCAAAAAAAAAAAAAAAAAAATCGCTCCCCCATCCTCTCGTCTCTCCCGAGGGCGGCGGACGGGCGACGGCGCGGCGACGGGCGGCGCACCGGCCGCCCCCCCCCTCCCTCTCCCCTCTCCCTCTCCCTCTCTCCCCCCACCCTCTCTCCTCTCCCCTGTCTCGCATGGCGGCGTCGGTGCGCTCGACAACCCCTAGCCGCCGGCTGAGGCTGGGCAAGGCGGCGGTGCCGACCAGCGCCCGAGCATGGCGACGGCGTCCCCCCGGACGCGGGCGTGGGCC
Source organism: Chrysopogon serrulatus (assembly GCA_015844335.1). Lineage (NCBI taxonomy): Eukaryota > Viridiplantae > Streptophyta > Magnoliopsida > Poales > Poaceae > Chrysopogon > Chrysopogon serrulatus. Next base: position 147,469 of record JADLZL010006289.1, on the reverse strand, counting down.
CTGGGTCCGCCCGGTGATGGCCGCCCACGGCCATGGCGCCCGACGACAGAGCCTACTGCCGGTGCCCCCCGCGACGCGGCTTGGTCCCGACCGCTCTGCTTGTTTCGTGCGTCGCATGATTTCTTTGTTATTTAATTTTTGTTTTGTTTTTACCTGATTTTTTTGCCTTACCTCTGCTAGGGTTAGGGTTTTTAGCCAAGTTGGGAGGTGGGCTTTGATGATCCATCCATTCTTGTGCTCATCGCTTGGTCACCAGCAGGTATTGTTCTTGTTCCTTCTTGTGCTCCTCGCTTGGTCACCAGCAGGTATTGTTCTCGTTCCCAACCTTTGATTGAAGGGCTTATTACACCTAGTGCATATATTGGCTTGGCCCTGAATAATCATTTTCATGATACAGTTCTATCTTTTTTATGTATAATTTATCAAGCGTCAATGTCAGAACAAATTTCATACTTACCTTTAGTACAAAGCAGTTCTTATGTTTTAAAAAAATGTGGTACATCCAATTCATATAAATATAGAGAGTTATATACTCTTTCTTTGATATATGTATGTTGCAAGGCAGCGGAAAAATCCTTATTATTGCCCTATGTGATTTCTGCGCTATTGGAATTCACGCTGGTTTATTTCAATAGAGCAGTGTGCTCACAACCCAAAAATATGGTAGGTCCAATTCATACTAGATCCAAATCTTATATATACATATATAGGTTCCTATTTTCGTCCTTTGATATATGTGAGCTGCAAGGTACAGAAAAAATACTTCTGTTGCCAACTGTGTTGAATTCTGGAAGCAAATAAAAGCAAAAGCTCCATCAGGCTTATGGTAGACCTGTGCTTAATTTCACCTGACAAGAAGGCAGTAAAACTTTGCAAGCCTGGATTATCAATGCTATCCTAGAATCACAAAGGAATTTTCTATGTGATTGCCCATTTATCTAAGTACTTGATGAACTGTGCAGTTATTGCCACTGGATTATATCTTGCTCTTTTTTTTTGTCCAGGAACATAAGTGGACAGGTTTCATATGTTAGACATTAATTTCACCTGACAAGAAGGTAGTAAAACTTTGCAAGCCTGGATTATCAATGCTATCCTAGAATCACAAAGGAATTTTCTATGTGATTGCCCATTTATCTAAGTACTTGATGAACTGTGCAGTTATTGCCACTGGATTATATCTTGCTCTTTTTTTTTTTTGGTCCAGGAACATAAGTGGACAGGTTTCATATGTTAGACATGGTGTCTTGTTTCATGTTCAGGCTTTGTTATAGTTTTACATCACATGTTTCTTGATTTAAGGTATTGTTTTATTTATCATATCTAGCTGTAGGTCATTGTGCAGGCCTCTGACTTTAGACTTACTACATACAACTCTCCTCTTTTCTTGCATGTTATGCTACAATTCAGAATTAAATTAGATATACTATTATTTTCTTAAAAGAATCCCTGCTTTGAAGGGACAACTCTATAAGCCTACAGGAAGGACTGTCAAAATAACTATATGAATACTTTGTTATGGCTCCTATGTTTTGCATTGATGTCATTGTTTCAGATCACAGTAACCATTACTCATGATGTAGAAAATATCTCTGACTGTATCCAACATTGCATATAGGTACGCAGTCTTATCAGTGATTAGTTCAGGACCCATTTAATCCTACCTCACCATGTTGTTGTTACCTTTTACAACACAAAGGATGAAGAGGGTCTGGTTGCCTAACTACATGGAGTGGTTAGAAATCCAGGTTACTTAATCTATTATTCCTTCATGTTTTCATTATCTACAGAGTATACATGTTCAGCTGTGTGTCCCATTTTTTATTCTTTTTTGTGCTAATAACATATGTCATGGCATTCAGTTTTATTTGCTCCATATAGCACTAGGTATTTCTTTTAGCACACGTATTGCTGTTTGGGGGCCTAGAAGAAATTGCAAATAAGGCCTAAGCTTTATTAAATTTGGAGTATAGAGTTTTCTAGATGACTGATACTGTAATGGTTGCAAAGCATACTTTAAATTGTTTTTAGTTCAGCAGCAGCAAGAATTCAATGCTTGATTAGGTTGCTCACAATTAATTTAATTTTTATCCTGGCAAAAGTTATATGGAATTTAGAAACAAAAATTTGGGTTTGTGTATCAATAATACAGCCCATTCAGACATGGAAGAAGCCTTCAGCTTGTATATGATGCATGTCATTGGTCTGTTCGAAGATAATAAATTTGTTAGCGCATTAAAGATGATTAATTGATTCAGTTGGAATTTTGTAAGCAATACGTGCTAATTAGCTTGTTTCCTGTTTTAGTTTGTGATTTCGAGTTTGTCCGCTGCCCTACTGTTGTCTACGCTCTTTAATAATTACACTGGGTTTTGTTTTTCATTAGCATTATGTTTGTCTGCTTGTCTTCTTAGATTTCCTGTTTCTGGCATTGGAGGTTGCTACTAGGTGCTAATTAATCTGTTTTCATATTTCAGACTATGATCTACAGCGCATTTGTCCATTGACGTAGTGCTGCCTCTGCTCTATGCTAATTAGATTGGGTTTACTAGGTGGTGCTTAGCTTTCTTTATTTTGCATTTACAATATATTTGTATGCTTGTGTTCTTAGGTCTCCTGTTTGGAACATTTGAGGGTTCTAGGTGCTAACTGATTTGATCCCATATTTTAGTTTGTCATTCATAGCTTATTTTTGTCTGTTGCCATCATGTTGCATCTGCTCTTTGCTAATTAGATTGAGTTTAATAGGTGCTGTTACATTATCTTTCAGATTTTTATTTTACATTTATCACTTTAGTTCAATGATGCAGATCATTTTTTTTGTTTCCTACTTTCCTTTGTGGATCTCATGCCAAAAAAAATCCAAGATTATGAAACCAAAGATGAAGTGGATGCTTTGGAGAAGAGGGTCGCAACATCATTCATGGATGTCTTACAAGCAGTAAGCAATCTTAACCTTTTCTGTCATGTTTATTTGGTTAGCACAGTACTGAAAAGACTTTCACTCTGGAACTGTGATAAGCAAATCTAGAATCCCTGTCTCCTCATATCCCAACATACTTGGAGCTACTGTGGATCCACCTAGCACTTCATCCCGACGACAATACTGCTTGTTTTGTGGTCATTCTGCAAACGACACGTCTCAGGTGTCGAACGAGGTTCTGTTCTTGCCACTGTCAGGTCATCCACTATGATATGCACCGCCTAAAATTTGGGGCTTCATTAGCTGGATATAGAGGCTACATTTGTTGTGTGTCCACTGTCCACTCCCTAAAAATTGCCAATTTGTAGTTTTCTCAGTAGGATATGATTGTTCCGTATGTTTTATACTTTGTATAGGATGGAGTACCTAAGTGACAGTTTTTCTTATCTATGTATTGCAGTTCAAGTTGCTAGGTAGATCTATTGTAGGTTACCCACTCTTTCAGAAATGTCATGTGAGTAGCTGCATTTATGCTGGTACATTCAACTTTCTAAAATAATATCTCAAGTTTGCTTCGATCCATAAGATTGTCAGATTAACGATCCTGGTTTCAGTAGTCTATGGGCAAGTTGGCTGATTTATAATATGTAATCAGTAGGGTTTCATGAAGTACAATAGTGCTTATGGGGCTCATAGTTTGGCCATTTGGTATGCCGAGTAACACATTCAATTTGCTTATGGACTGTTGGTTTTTATTTAGAGCTTTCTGGCCTTATCCTGCATGTGGCTCATTTTTTTTTTGCCTAAACCCTAAGCCTTCGCCTTGTCCTGCATGTGCCTGTGACATGGTGAAATACAGATTTGTGATTTTTCCATGAATCTTGCTATTTGCAGTGGTTTTATGATGGCAATGGCAGCAACTCAAATTGGCAGTGTTGTGCATTTGTTACTGAGCATAAGTCCATTGTCAGTGATGTCTTTGCTTCACATAATTTATTAGTTGTTCCATTACTAAGCACACTCCATTGCCAATGATGTGTTTATTTCTATCTATCTGTCTCCACTTTGGTGCAATTTTCAGTTCAATCTACCATTTTTTGCATTCAGTTAAAATAGGCTCTACTTGCCCTTAGTCAATTGGAATCAGAAATGTTTGTTTGTTTCTAATTTTCTGACTCTCAGTGGCTAGCTGCAAATTCAATACAAGCAGTCAGATCAGCATTTATGTTTCCTCTTTCTATCTAATTGAAACATATACAAGATATGATTACTATGATTGTTTTCTGCTTGGTTTTCAGAGAAGAAAAAAGTGTGAAAGAGCATGTGCTGAACCACTGATTCTAGGAAGGCAAGTGGTACAATTTGTGGTTGATTCTAAAAAACGTGAGCTTTTTTAGTTTTGGACTATGGTTCAGTGACCCTCATCAACTTTGATAGAAAGGTTCTTTGACCAGATGAAATTCATGTTTAGATTTGGGCTCATTGGTTATAGAATGTGATCACATTATTTTTCCTTCAGATAAGTGGTGTTTGTTCATTTGTTATTTTCTTTGGTTAGGTCTGATGCTTCACAGAATTTCTTTGGCTGGTTACTAAGAAAACTCTAATCTTAGATGAAAAAAGTTACTGGTGTGTCATGACCTTTGGTGGTTTGGGCCTAAAGCAGAATCAGGTTCTAGCTTTAAAACATGTGGACTGACACATGCTATTTTCTATAAAAGGTGTGGGCTGAAGAAACGACCAAGATCCAGACCAAATTGTGAGCTCGGTAAGTCGACTGGTTTACATAATGCTCTTGTGTTCGGCAGTCAGCACTGCTGTTTTGGTTTTGGAAAGTAGTCGATGGAATGGATCGATTCAAATGTTTTTGCAGAGATGTAGAGGAACCTAAACCCGCAGAGATAAAGTATATAATATTTGTGAATTAAAGAGTTGGTGGTCTTGTAGCTTGAATAATAGATTACGAGTTTAGGTGTTACACATGTACGTCTTTCTCTTGGTTAGCAACAGGAATGATCTTCAATAAAAGGAAAAATATAGGAATATTTTGGATGACACGCTGTCATATATTAGTACACATGGTTACAATTATAGAGCGGATGCTCATCTTATTGTCTGAATAGGCTTCAACAGTCTGCATGGACATCATTTCACTGGTTGGTAGCAGCAAGGATTAGTAATGACAAGTAGGAAATTGATGATATACTGTCAGACTAACTCTTAGTTATAACTGTTTGCAGAAAAAGTATTGTCCCTTTATTAACGGCCAAATAAGGTAGATTCAATTGCTTACCTTTGAGAGATGAAACAAAGTTTCTATTGATTTTTGATCTCTATGTAGGAGTAACTACAAAAGAACAAGCTCTCAAATGCTCTCAAGAAGTCATTGAAGCCTTCGATCGGCGAGTAAATGGTCCCTCTGATCATGCTCCAAAGTATTGTAAAGACTGCTAGACTCTGATCATACTTAGCCCTACTGAGGCATGCAGAAAACAGACCTATGTATCTTTTGTTGAAACAAGACTATATTATATGTGTATCTTCTTCCAACCAGTGTATCTGTTTGTGTAACCTATTTGTACTATTCCTGAATTTCAAATGCATATAATGTTCTATCATCTGTTTTTTAAGACTAACCCATATATAAGTACTATTTGGACACTCTAGGTCTTATGTAATATAATAATATATTAATGAGAACACATATCTCCTGTAACATGTTCAGTTTGTATCAACCTATCATATTATTTATTCATTGTCAACATTATTTCATTTCTATGGAACCACAGGCATAACTCATGTGCCTATATAGATCTCAACACAACCAGCGCGATGGCGCGCCCCACATACTAGTACTACGTTATCATACGGCTGAAACCCTCAACAGTCGCTGTCCAATTTTGCACAGTTAACCCTTTGAGTCAGCTTTTGGTTTTTAGAGGCAAAAGCCACAGCCGAAAAGCCCAACCAAATAGATCCTAAGTAGCATAAAATTTAAATCACCAAATTCCCATGCGTTGCAACTTGCAACAACGTATTTTCAGCTGGTCAAATAAGCCAGATGATAAGACAAATCAGCTGATTTGTTGTGAAAAAATACTATTCGAATGACTGATAAGTCTAGTTTATAAGACAAGCAAATAGGGTGCTTATTACCACCAATGAAGCGCTATAATCTCTACTAGTCACCTCCGATCCCTTGCCATGGTTCTCGAGATTGTGAGTTTGTGATCCTCTGCAGACGAAACAGCATTAGAGGGAAAACAGGCGCATCAGAGAGCAACAGTACTACTCGATGCCTGTGGGTTATTAACAACTCATGGTATCGATCGAGAAGCAACAGTAGTTTTTCTTAAGGACTAAGAGTTCTATCCTTTTCTGCTGGTTTCCTCCAATTAGAATTAGCTACTCTTGCACAATTACTAAGACACGTATCGTCTTTGTGTTTGTGTTTGCCTAAGCTTGTTTAAGCACTGCGTGCGAGGTAACTCGCTACGCTACTCACGCTAGCAGTACAGTTACCCTTGCAACATTTTAAACTCCTTTTAATGAAAAACGAGTCAACGAATGTATTCTCAAAAAAAGGATAATCACTAAGACACGGTGAACGATGCAGATTTCAGAAGAACGCAAGAGCGCACGGGACGCGAAAAGTGACTCTCTTTCATTATTACTCCTCTGATAACATTACACTAGATTCGGTCGCTTTTTTGGATGACGTTCAAGAAAACAAAATCAAACTGCATGCATGTAAGTTAAATTTGCTGTCTACGTAGACCTGACAACAGGTAGTAGATATCCGGAGATATATGTCTCAGCTATTACACACCTAGCTACGACTATGAGACGCGGACAAGGTCACAAGAGGCAAGAGCTGAGGTCCGTCCAGTCCACCAACCATCAGACAGGACTGATAGTTCGGAAAAACCTGACTAGGACTGTTACTTAAATTACAATCTCTGTTAATAGTATCTCTCTTGCCTGTTAGTACGCCTGAAACCCCTCACGACAATGCCGCTCTTCATTTTGTTTTCTTTTTTTGCACAGTCAAAGAAGCATCAATCCTATAATGCTTATAAGTAGCACAATGCATGTTCAGCTCCCAAGCTAGTAGATATTACATCCCGATGCATTCCAAGGCAACCACAGATCAACCGATGTCACCTCCGCCTCCTTTTCCAATCCGAATGGAGCTATCACCACTGTTACTCGCCAGCTTTGCCATGGTGCTCGCCATCGTGATCCTCCGCCGCCGACTGAACGGCAAGCCCCGCCGTTTTTATCGCCTGCCGCCAGGTCCAACACCATGGCCTGTCATCGGCAACTTCAACCTGATCGGCGCGCTCCCGCACCGCTCCATCCACGAGCTCTCCAGGAAGTACGGCGAGCTCATGCACCTCCGCTTCGGCTCCTACTCCGTCGTCATCGGCTCGTCGGTCGAGATGGCCAAGCTGTTCCTCAAGACCCACGACCTGCTCTTCCTGGACCGGCCCAGGACGGCCGCCGGCAAGCACACCACCTACAACTACGCCGACATCACGTGGTCGCCTTACGGCGCGTACTGGCGTCACGCGCGCCGCATCTGCACCACCCAACTGTTCAGCGCCGGCCGCCTCGCGTCCTTCGAGCACATCCGCGCCGACGAGGTGCGCTCGCTGGTGCGCGGCCTCTTCGCGGCGTCGGCGTCGGGCCGCACCGTGCGGCTCAACAAGGACCACCTGTCCAAGCTCAGCATGAACGTGATCACGCGGATGGTGCTGGGCAAGCGGCTCTTCGCCGGCGGCGAGAACGTGGCGGAGGGCCCGGTGCCATCCCTCGCCGACTTCAAGTGGATGATAGACGAGCTGCTGCTGGTGAACGGCGTGCTCAACATCGGCGACTGGATTCCATGGCTGGACTGGCTCGACCTGCAGGGGTACGTGCGGCGGATGAAGAGGATCGGGAGGAGGTTCAGCGAGTTCATAGACTACATCCTCGACGAGCACGGCGAGCGTCGGCGGCGCGAGGGCGAGAGCTTCGTGGAGCGGGACATGGTGGACGTGCTGATGCAGCTCGCCGACGACCCCACCTTCGAGGTCCAGATCGGCTGCGTCGGTGTGAAGGCGTTCACCCAGGACCTCATAATCGGGGGCTCTGAAAGTCTGAAAGCTCGGCCGTCACCGTGGAGTGGGCCATCTCGGAGCTCCTGAGGAAGCCCTCCATCTTCGCCATGGCCACCGAGGAGCTCGACCGTGTCGTCGGCCGCGGTCGCTGGGTCACCGAGAAGGACATGGCAAGTCTCCCCTACCTCGAGGCCAAAAGGAGACCATGCGCTTGCACCCCATCGTGCCGCTCCTCATTCCGCGCGTTGCTCGCGAGGACGATGCTGCCATTGCAGGCTACGACATTCCCAAAAGGCACACGCGTTCTTATCAACGTGTGGACTATCGGCAGGGACCCGGCTCTGTGGGAGGCGCGCCGGAGGAGTTCCGGCCGGAGAGGTTCGTCGGGAGCAAGATCGACGTGAAAGGGCAGGATTTCGAGCTGCTGCCGTTCGGGTCCGGCCGGCGGATGTGCCCCGGTTACAACCTTGGGCTCAAGGAGGTGCAGCTGAGCCTGGCCAACCTTCTCCACGGGTTTACTTGGAGGCTGCCGGAGGGAATGGCGAAGGAGGATCTGAGCATGGACGAAGTCTTCGGGCTATCCACCACGCGCAAGTTCCCGCTCGAGGTTGTCATCCAACCAAGGCTCCCTGCTGAACTCTACGCATGATGGGGTTTCCAGGTAGATTGATCAGGTTGCAACATGTTGGTGTGTCATCGAGATACATATGATGCTTGCTTCTGTATACGTAGTAATACGTGTGTTGCTGTGTTCTCATTTTCCGGTAAGTCAAAGATGTTTGACTTTGACCAAATTATATAATAAAATGTTAATAATTTTTATGATGTATAATTACTATCATTAGATAAAGAGTATATTTTCATCCATATGTATATCTATATATATATATATATATATATATATATATATATATATATATAATAAAAAAAGATAAAATTCATGCATTCTTGTCTAAACCTTTTTTCGTCTGACCCATTCATTGGCCCAACTATTCCACCACTCACTTCTGCCGCTGCCCATTCACTCTCCGATCTCGCATCCAACCTTGTTGTTCGCGCCGCTTGCCTTCTCCTCTCCTCGCACGGCCTGCTCGGTTGGTCCCTATACCGCTTGTGTGACCCATCAAACTCTTGAGCACTTGAGCAAGTCACGGAGTTCCGATTCGTTGCATTTGTTACTCTTGGCAGGCTTTGCTCTGAGGTGGCTAGGCGTCACCGACAAGCACCCGAGATTGTAGGTTGTTGCTGTATTCTGTAAAGACTTGGTCTCACCATTGCAAGAGAAAAGAAGATCTCTTAGTGGAAACATGGAAAGAGGTCTTTTTGGACCCAGCCAAGAGTAGACCTTTGTTAGGTTACTCAGGTTGTTTGCACTCGAGTCTGTTAAAGTGAACTCTGTTAAAGTGAACGTGGAGGAGTATGTACCGGACGAACGGTCTGCAGCCGATACGCTAAAAGCCTCCGCTACTTTTCCGGATGCCTCCCCGTTTGCCATATTTGGAGTTGTCCAGGCCTGCGCTATCTGTGAGTGGAGCGTGGCGCGGAAGAAAGAGGAGAGACAGATGGGAGCATGCAGCGTGGGCCCCACTATTTATTTTGCAAAATAATGTTATAACTCACAAACCAAAAATCTAAATTAATTCCGATTCCACCATTAAATTTGTTTCAATAAATCATTCAAAACAAGATGTCACATAGATATATTTAGATAAAGTAACAAGTGGACCCCACAGGTAGATAGAGGATGGATGGGTGCGAAGGAATTTAGTATAGAGGAGAAAATCTTGATGACAAAGCCTTTTAGAGGATGAATTTAGAGTACGAGTGCGGATAGCCTCAAGAGTTCCACAACGGAGATACACCACACTAATGGTAGTCCGAATTTTGATCAAACAAATCACTCTCATGGTTGATTTGCCTAGCCTTTGTTTTTGTTGCATATATTGTTTGTGCTTCCGTCATATCTACTCAGGGTGTGGTTGTTTGTGCTTGCAGGGTAAGCGTGAACTTATTCACACACTGACAAGAAAGCCACACACCAAGCTGTACTGACACAGAAGAGACAAAGCCAGGACGGAGCCTAAATGCTGATTCTTTGCTTGGGCACTTCTTCATAAGAAGAGTTATATTCACCACCGACAGCTTATTGAAACGTAATTGGACACATGAACCTATTTGCAAATTGCAAGCTTCCTAGGGATGATCAAAAACGCCAACTCACCTGTGCAAAAAAAAAAAAAGGATTTCTCTTTCTCGAAGCAAGTTTGGTCCTATTTAAAGCAAGTTTTGATAGAATTCATTATGAACGTTGGAGGCCCGGCTATCTATTGCATGCTCGAGTGCTTCTCAGACTTCTAGCATCCTGATGTTAGTAGCCACAAAACACTCGATTCGAAACCTCAGATAGATTCGAGTGTTTTCGGTGCATCCAACACTCCATTGTTATGGCCATAGGATCTAGATCAAAGGAATCCAAATAAAACTTATAAAAATAATAAAAATACATTAGATAAATACAAAGGCCGTGTTCGCTGGTTGAACAGCTGGTCTGCTCCGGCTGCTTCTGCCGGCTGCTTCAGCTAGTTGAACAGTACCGGCGTGAGAGAGAAATCTGCCGAAGCAGCCGGCAGTAGACCAGCGAACACGGCGAAATTAGCTAGATTATTTTTTATGGAAGACAAATTGACTGCTCTGATAACTTTTTTCTAATCAAAGCCACAGGAAATATATGGGGGGACCCTCGAGCGTTTTTGGGCTTCTTGGCATTGTCACACTCGATTTCCAAGCCGTCATGCGAACGGCAACAAGCAGTCGCGGGCCACGGTGACGCAAGAACTGGGGACCACAAGTTGCATTCTCGTCTGTGGACCTATCTGGTGCATCCAACACAGGTACACAAAAACAAGAACCATATTATGATTAAAGAAACAAGAACCCTATTTCATCAGAAAAAAAACCAAGGACCATATTATATCTCGAACAGTCGACACCAACATGATGTCAGCTGAATATCAATATACCAGGTACCGGAACTCATGTCGATCATGCATAGAGTTCAGAAGCGAGCCTGGGCTGGACGACGATCTCGAGCGGGAACTTGCGCGTGGTCGACAGCCCGGACACTTCTTCCATGCTCAGATCCTCCTTCGCCATCCCCTCCGGCAGCCTCCAAGTAAACCCGTGGAGAAGGTTGGCCAAGCTCAGCTGCACCTCCTTGAGCCCAAGGTTGTAGCCGGGGCACATCCGCCGGCCGGACCCGAACGGCAGCAGCTCGAAATCCTGCCCTTTCACGTCGACCTTGCTCCCGACGAACCTCTCCGGCCGGAACTCCTCCGGCGAGTCCCACAGAGCCGGGTCCCTGCCGATAGCCCACGCACTGATAACCACGTGTGTGCCCTTGGGAATGTCGTAGCCGCCGACGGACGCGTCCTCGCGGGCGACGTGCGGCGGCAGGAGCGGCGCGATGGGGTGCACGCGCATGGTCTCCTTGACGACGGCTTGGAGGTAGGGGAGATGGGGCACATCCTCCTCCGTGACCCAGCGGCGGCGGCCGACGACGCGGTCCAGCTCCTCAGCGGCCACGGCGAGGACGGACGGTTTCCTCAGGAGCTCCGACATGGCCCACTCCACGGTGGCCGACACGGGCTCCGTGCCGCCGATGATGAGGTCCTGCGTGAACGCCTTCACGCCCACGCGGCCGATCTGGACGTCGGAGGTGGGGTCGTCCGCGAGCTGCATCAGCACGTCCACCATGTCCCGCGCCGCGAAGCTCTCGCCGTCGCGCCGCCGCCGCCGCCGCTGGCCGTGCGCGTCGAGGACGTGCTCCAAGAACGCGTCGAACCGCGCCGCGATCCTCTTCATCCGCCGCACGTACCCTTGCAGGTCGAGCCGGCCCAGCCATGGGATCCAGTCGCCGACGTTGAGCACGCCGTTGAGAAGCATCAGCTCATCCATCATCCACATGAACTCGGACAGCGACGACACCGGCCCTTCCGCCGCCGTGCCTTTCTCGCCGCCGCCGTGGTCGAAGAGCCGCTTGCCCAGCACCATCCGCGTGATCATGCTGAACGTGGACAGGTGGTCCTTGCCGAGGCGCATGGCGCTGCCCGACGCGGACGACGCCGCAAAGAGGCCGCGCACGAGCTCGCGCACCTCGTCGGCGCGGATACGCTCGAACGACGCGAGGCGGCCGGGGCTGAGCAGCTGGGTGGCGCAGATGCGGCGCGCCTGGCGCCAGTACGCGCCGTAGGGCGACCACGTGATGTCGGCGTAGTTGTAGGTGGTGTGCTTGCCGGCGGCCGTCCTGGGGTGGTCCAGGAAGAGCAGGTCGTGGGTCTTGAGGAACAGCTTGGCCGTCTCGGCCGACGAGGCGACGACGACGGAGTAGGAGCCGAAGCGGAGGTGCATGAGCTCGCCGTACTTGTTGGAGAGCTCGTGGATGGAGCGGTGCGGGAGCGCGCCGATCAGGTTGAAGTTGCCGACGACAGGCCATGGTGTCGGACCCGGCGGAAGGCGGTAAACACGGCGGGACTTGCCTTTCAGTTTGCGGCGGAGGATCACGATGGCGAGAACCATGGCAAGGCAGGTGAGTAACAGTGGTGGTAGCTCCATTCGGATTGGAAAAGGAGAAGGAGGTGGCATCGATTGATCTGTGGTTGCCTTGGAATGCGTCGGGATGTAAGCTTGGAGGTGAACGTGCATTGTGCATTTCTGCTACTTATAAGCATTATATAGGATTGATGCTTCTTTTATTTCACTGTGCAAAAAATGAAGAGCGGCTTTTCGTAAGGGGTTTCAGCCATAGGCGTGGCGTGACAAGCAAGAGAGATACTCTATTATCAGAGACTGTAATTAAAGTACAGTCCTAGTCAGTTTTTTCCCGAAGTATCAGTCCTTTGTCTGTGGGTTGGTGGACTGGACTTCAGCTCCTGTGACCTTGTCTGCGTCCCATACTAAACTGTTGTCAGATCTTCGTAGACAGCAAATTTAAGCTTTGTTCAGATTGCAAATTATTGCAATCAGAAAGTACTGTAGTGTTTTGTTTGTATTTGGCAAATATTATCCAATCGTGGCCGAATTAGATTCAAAAGATTCGTCTCGTTATTTACAACTAAACTGTGCAATTAGTTATTTTTTTACTTACATTTAGTACTTCATGTATGCGGGTAAAAATTGATGTGATGGAGAGAGAGTGGAAAAACTTACATGCATGCACTTTGAGTTTGTTGTCTTGAATGTCATCCAAAAAGCTACTGAATGTAGTGTAATGTCATCAGAGAAGTGACAATGGAAGAAAGAGAGCCACTCTTCGCATCCCGTGCGCTCTTGCGTTCTTCTGAAATCTTCACTTTTTTGAGAGAGAGAATAAGAAGAAATCTTCCTTGTTCGAGATATGTCGTTTGACCCATCACATATGGAACTGATGGTGATGAGCTTCACCGCGTCTTTAATTAGTAATTATCTTAGCTAATTCTAATTGGAGGAAACCAAAGGATAGGGTTGCTCTCCTCTGAGTCAGTCGAGAAGAGACGTCGGCCATTTCATTATGGAAATAATGCAGGTTACACGGATACTTGGGCACGCAGAGCCGTTCAGGGTACTCGCCTGTTTATAAATTTAGCACAAAGACGGCAGGTAGCAGTGATGGCAGGTATCTACTAGTATCTATAATCACTTGTTTAGCAGGATCAGAAACGGACGAGAGGGAGCAGGTGTGCTCCAAAAGTACTAAATTGCACGCATGAACCAGCACCTCCAAAAGTATATACACTGAGCAGAACCATTCGGCGGCTACTATTGGTGATTGTTGATGCAATGATGCACAGTATCTTCGACATGGGACTGCTTGCAATCAGCCAATCACTTCACTTAACTAATATAAAGCCCATTTGGTGATGTGTGGTGACAACCCAATTGCCAAAAGGCCTAAGCCACAGTCCACAAGGGTCAAGGGTCCAAATGTCGAAGTAATGGTTCGTTTGAGTCACTTATCTTCTTTCCTCCCTATTGGGCCTGTGTTCATGTTCTTTCATTTACAGCGAATCTTTAGATATATTTTTGCTTAGGTTTAGTCCAAATAAATATATCAGCGAAATAAGATGATTTATTGTTGGAATCTTGCTATCTATGATGACTTCCATGATTGCTAGATGAGGTTTGCATTTGCATGTGTCGATTTCAGGCAGGAGGCCAATTTTGTGGCCGTTATTTGTAAGGGGTGCTTTGGGTTATCGATCTCATCATTGATGGTCGTGGAAAAGAAGTCACACATCAAACATGGCAAAACAAGGGTTGGAGGTGACGAATCCACCGCCTATATTTTGTTCCCATCGATGCAACTGTCATTTTTTTTTCTTTCATCACTTCATATGCGTTTCGAAATGGTTCGGAAAGATCTTGTAGCATGCCAAATATTTTAGGGTTGAATTTTGAATTCGGTATAAGAGTTGCACTATGGCTTTGGTGTTCAATAAGGCGTCAGCTGTACTGAGTAAAGCCACTAAAAAGGGGAATGGAAGATTTTAGATAATATATACTGTATACTTTATTTTATATTTTTCGTGTGTAGTTTAAGGATATATTGTGCCAAGTTTTAATATTTTTTCTTTTTTATATAAAAATTTCTTGTTTAAATTGAACTTTCAGTCGATTTTTGGAAATTTTCAGATTCGTAAAGCCAATAAATAAAGCAAACACTGTTTCTAAGGTTGACGAGCTTACTCAACCACAAAGGCCAGCAGAAGCCCGGATAATAGATTGGGACAAGTCTGCCCGAGTCAAGATCTTCTGTAAATAAATTGAGCCACCTTTGCCTCAGATAGGCAAATTACTTAGGTAAAAGCTTGGCCCACCTCGGGTTAAGTGGGCCAGATGGACTATTTTCGTGGCTCAGAGCCCACGGCCATCAGCGGTCACACACGTACTGACTGGGCCGGTCTTGAGCCAGACCATTAGGGAGCTCTGTCAGCCGAACCCAATGGGGTGTTTCGATTTCGAGTTTCGACGCCAAGCTGCAAAGCACCCACGAGTGGTCCGGTCGTCGTCGTTGGTCACCACTCACCAGAGAAGTTTGTGCGACGTGCACGGACACGTCCGCGGCGCACGCCCCGCCGCCGGGGCCCGTACGCGCACGGGCGTCGGGCGGCAGGCATCCGAGGAGCGCCACATGCATCCCCGACGCGTCAGGCGTCACCCGTCGTGAGACAACGCGACCCAGACAGGCAGACCCCGTGCGGTGCGGTGTGACGGGTGCCGCGGCGCCCCCACGCAGGCCTCTGCTCTGCGGCGGCACCGCCGTGCCGTGCCCACCCGACCCGACCCGCGCGCAGGCACAGAGGCGGGGCAGAGGAGGCTGCAGAGCGCAGAGCCGATCACGTGGGCATGCCGCCGCTGCCGCTTTTCCGCTTCGGGCCCGGCGTCAGAGCGCAGTCAGTCAGTCAGGTCAGGTCAGGCCGCTCCGGGCCAATCCCGCGGCCGCAGGCAAAGCGGCCGGCCAGTCTGCTGCGGCCTGGCCGTGGTGAAAAAAAGGCGGCACGCGGTGAAGCTGCCGGCCGGCCGGCCGGCGCTGAAGCGGGTGCGCCGCTGAAGCGCGTGCGGCCGGCTCAAACATGCGTGCACAAGGATCGCGAGTGCTTCCATGGCGGCGGCTGTGCGTGCGTGCAGTGGGTGGTGCTAGCTGTATCAACGAAGAGAAATCTCACTTCTTTTCCGGGGGCTCAAAAAGACGACACTTTTGGAAAGGACTCGGCCCATGTCCTTCGGTTAAGTGGCGTACTGTCACTATCGCTACTAGTGCCAATGTGTACTGTACTACCCCTTTGCCGTTCAAATCCAACGTGGATTATCTACCTCCGAGAATAATTCTAGTTCAAATCTTAAAGACAAAAAAAAAAAAAAAAAAAAAACAGATTACATACAGATTTCAGCAGTTCCAACTTCCAACCCATATTATACACTATTCTTGAAGACGGGTGAAACATGCGCCGACGCCGTTGATCAGTTTCATCCTCGCCCTACCCTTTTCGATCCGGTGCGGCTTGCACATGTGCTTTCCCGACTCCTCCCCTCCATATTATACAATTCATATAGCATTAATGATATAAAACTATGCATTAAGATATGATATTTCATTCATCAACATAAGCCTATAAACTAATGAGGTATTTTTGAAAACAACATAATGGAACCTATTATTCTACCTTTGTCATACCAGTGCTCAGAATCTAGATTTTCGAAATCACACGGCCAGTCCGAATTCTTGTATATATGCTCTTATTATTAAGCAATTAATGCATCCTAGTGCTCGCATGAGGAGGGCCGTGCGAGTCAGATACTTCGATGCCTTTGGACGATACTCGTTCAAGATGCCAGGCATATATGGTTACACGCCATGGCCGGTCACGCCGTTGGTTCGATAGCGTCACAGCTGTGTGGCAGGAAGAATGGCCGCACCACGCCACATCTTCGTCACAGACAAAATGATAAGCCAAGCAACTAAAATGATAGTTGTGGCGGCAAATGATAAGCCAAGCAACTAAAATGACAGTTGTGGCGGCCAACGTTTATACGACAACCAAACAGTGGCCAAAGTTGCCAAATTTTAGCGTGGCTTGTTACAGCGTGTAACCAAACACACTATATATTTACTTCATCGATCAATGCATGGTAGTCGATAATTTGGTCCTATCGAGTGTTGGACTCAACATTATAAAACTAATGTGGTATTTTTGGAAACATGTAATGAAACTTACTATTCAGGTTGGTCTCATGAGTGCCCATAATCTAGATTTCTGAAATCACAGCCACTATCTGAATTCTCATATATATACTCATTATTATAAAGCAATTCATGGATCCTACTGCTTGCACGAGGAGGGGACATGTGAGTTGGATACTTGGATGCTTGTGGCTATTCATTCAGGATGTCAGTTCAGCTATATCTGGATGTGCTTGATTACACGCCACGACCCATCATGTCGTGATTCTACAACACCACAACTATGTAGCGGAAAGAATGGCTGCCACACCTTCACCACAGACAAAAAGAGCTTGTCTAGTTATCTTGATGTAGCCGTGCTTGGCTCCTACTCCCCCGTCCCCATTGGTAACGCCGCCCTAAAAACGTGTTTGTGAGGCGTATTTCCGGCAACGACAAACCCATGGGACGTTAGGATGCAGTTTCACAGTGTTTGGTTTCCCGCTTTCGACGTTGGTGGCCCTGGGCTTGCAGCCAAGGACCCAAGGTGCTCGTAGGCTCCAAAAAAAAGGGCTTTGGAATCTTCTTTTTTTTTTTTTTTTTTTTTTTCTGGCTCGCGTTGGCGGCGATGGCGTGTGCTTGAGAGTGCGGGAGCGTGAGTGGGAACGTAGGTCTAGGCAAGCAAACACTGACTGTGTGCAACCAGGTGGTGCAGGTTATACGGACAAAACAAACAATGGTTGCACACCTGTAGCCTGGTTAACGGGAGCTTATATGGCTAGATGCAGTGTAGGGACACTAAGAAGAGAACTAAACAAAACAACAAATGAAGGAAACAAATCAATAGCTGTGGCGATCAATGTTTACACAGCAACCAAGCTACGGCCAAAATTACTAAATTCAGGAAGAATGGCAATCACACACTACATCTTCGCTGCAGACGAAACAACGAACCAAGAAAACAAAACGATAGTTACAGCGGCCAAATTTTACGCGACAACCAAAAGTCGTTGAACTTTTAGCGAGTCGTGGGCTCGTGGCATGCGCATCCGGCCACCCTGCGTATAGGGGTCGACGTACGTGCGGCAGCCGCAGCTGCAGCGAGGGGATACTCAGCTCCCGCGACACCGGTGACAGGCAAGTTCAAGCGAGTTCCGCTACGCCTACTAGTACGCAGTCCTACTACGTGCGTACGTACTCGACAACTGAGCACGCAGCCACGTACTGGCTGGCTGCTGGCCGATCCAACCCCCGTACGGCCGTACCCAACCCGGCAGAATCGCTGCCCGGCCGTGCTCCACCGGCACGCCGCCCGGTGCGGTGGCTGCCGCATCACACATCCACACCGCCCGTCGATCGGCCAAGACGAACCGCCACGCAACGCAAGACGCCGCGCCCCAGCTGGCCTGGTGCTGCCTGCCACTGGCAAGCCAAGTACGCACACGCGCGCGCGGCCGCGGGGTCCCCGGCCCCGCCGCCGAGCACGAGCACCACACCACACGCAGCCGCGGCCCGGGCGGGGGCAGCGGGCAGGCAGGGCCGCAGGGGCAGGGCTGCTGCTGGTGCTGCGGCTCGCGCAGACGCCCCTCGGTCGCCCCCACCACCCCTCGCCCTCTCCGCGACGGCCCCGACCCGAGCCGGTTTATAAGCAGCCGTCGTCCCCGTCCGCCACCACTTGCATTGCCATATTTCCCAGGCTCAGTCAGCCGCCCGCACATTCCCCCCCTGGCCGGAGCCGGACCCGGAGCCGGACCCGCGCTAGCTCTCCAGCCCATAGCTTAGGTACGTAGGGTCTGGTTCGGCAGTTGGTCGATAAGTTGGCGGGCGGCCGCGGTAGATGGGGGAAGCGCCGCAGCCCAAGTCGCCGCCGAGGTACCCGGACCTGTGCGGCCGCCGCCGCCTGCAGCTCGAGGTGCAGATCCTCAACCGGGAGCTCGGCTTCCTCGAGGTACGCACGCAACAATCACTCTGTTCGCACCAACCGCCTTCTTTCGTCCTCTCTTCCTTCCTTCGTTCCTTCTTCTTTCAATGCTCGCGTGACGTCGTGCGTGCCATTTCGCCCGCCCCCTAGGCCATAGGGACCGGAGGAAATCTCAGGGAAAAGTTTTGTCGATGCGGCGGCGAGCTAGTCGGTTCCTTCTTCTCGGGTCTCGGGGCACTCAGAGAGTTCGTCGCGAAGCTCGAGGCGACAAAAAGCGGTCGCTCCCCTGCTCGTCCGGCGTGCCGCGCCGTACGGTCACCTCACCTTTTGGTTTCGTTTCGTCCCAAAGATTTTTCTGTTCCCTTTCTCGATAGAAGCAGCAAGTCTTTGTTCTCGCCAAGAAAATGCTCTACTACTCTGTTGCATTAGCCAACGACGCTCATCACGCATTTGGCGAGTACAAGTTCCTAGTAGTTACTAGTAGTTCCTAGTGCCTGTTGCGGTGTTGCCACTCTGCATCTTGCTGAAGCTTTGGGCTGGGGGTAGCAGCAGGCTCGAGTATCACCTTCGGCTAGCAATCAAAAAGTGCGTTTCAGATCTTTGCTGCTCTGCTCGCATTTGCATCGGCACGGCATGGCAATGAATGGGTGGAGGAGCGAGCATACTGCCACTTCCATTCATGGCACATGGCACGGAGCAGCACTGCACGAACCATCTCTCTCTCTCTCTTTCTCTCTCTCGTGAGGCCTCAAACTGACCGACTGACTGACTGACTGACGGGGACTATTCTCGCCTTTTGCAGCAAGAGATACAGGGACTCGACCGGATTCAGCCCGTCTCGCGATGCTGCAAAGAGTACGTAATCCTCTCCCTCCCTCTCTACAGCTTTCCGCTTTCACGCTTTTTTCTCGTCTGGAACTGGAACCTTAGCACCGCAGTGTACATGCGCCTTCGTGTTCATGCTATTTTCATGCTCAAGTCAAGTCAAGGCTACTGTTTGTTAATAAAAAACAGCAGCTAGTGGTGTTTTATGTTATCTCAGTTTAGAATTAGCTCTTGACACTAAGAATGTGCAGTTATAGTGGTGATGTTCTGACATTTACCACTTTACTATTTGTCATGAGAAGAAAATATGAGAACAAAAAAATATCTTCATCTGTGGCTTGATATTCCTTGACCCCACACATTTCCCCTTGAAAGAAAACACTCACATGAACAGTGACAAGTATATATACTGTGGTTTTCTTGAAAGTTTGCTTTGTGTAATAATTATATTTTGTCCTGGTTGTCTGATACTCCACATTTGGACTGTTCACACACAGCTCAGATTCCATTTATATTCCTCTTTGAGGATTCAGGATAAGTGCTAGTGTACATCAAGAAATGAACATATTAATACAACAGTACAGTAATTATTATGCTATTTGTGTGTATCATTCATTACCTATGTTTTGGCGCTTTGCTCACCAAGTTGCTAATGCTTTCCAATAATTCTTTACAGTGTCAACGAGTTTGTCAGTGCAAAGACCGATCCGATGATACCAGTGTATAAATTCTTAACTTGATTCTCTCATGCCAGCTGCCAGCAGAACTACGCGCAACGTGCTCCTTATCCGTGTCTTTTTTCGCTGACATTGCTACTTGCAGAGGCAAAAGGAAACATGGATCTTGCAGCTTCTCCCGGTGGATCAGGTACTTCATTTATCCCTATAAAACTATTTTGAATTCATGGACAGTCAGGAATATTCAAGTTTTTAATTGCTTGTTTTCAAATTTTGTAACACTAGAACGAACAAGTAAACAGTCAATCGATTGAAGTAGCACCACAAAGAAATACAATAGGGTTCTAGAATCCAACATGTAATTACTTTTGAATACAATAGCATTTATCATGAAAGAAAAGCCCTTTAAAAGGTTCTTGTTTAATCTAGACCACTATGGCTGAAGAACTGGATTTTTACTTTGTGTTCAAAAGGACTGAATTTCCATTCTCTATACCTTTTCTGTTAGAATTCTGATAATAGAATTTGGTCCTTTAGAGTAAGGCCTTGTTTAGATGGGGGGAAGAGAGAGATTGAAAAGTCCTGTAACAGTTCGTTTGTATTAGGTAAATATTGTCCAATCGTGGCCCAACTAGGCTCAAAAGATTCGTCTCGTGATTTACAACCAAACCATGCAATTAGTTATTTTTTTTATTAACATTTAATGCTCCATATATAGGGTAGAAATTGATGTGATGGAGAGAGATTGAAAAGTCCTGTAGCATTTCGTTTGTATGTGGCAAATATTGTCCAATCGTGGACCAACTAGGCTCAAAAGATTCGTCTCGTGATGTACAACTAAACTGTGTAATTAGTTATTTTTTACTTATATTTAATACTCTTTATATGCGGGTATAAATTGATGTGATGGAGAGAGAGTGAAAAAACTTGGAAGTTGGGAGGCTAAACAAGGCCTAAGGCCTAAGTAGTAGAATTCTAGCATCAAGCACATCGGCATAGTAGTATGTAGCACTGGCAAAGTGACGACTCAGATATGTCGGAAAAAGTAAAGCTGTCCGACCGACGTCTGTACAGTGGTTGCTTTGAAACATTTTTGCAGCCTTGGCGAAGCCTGTGGCTGAGCTGCCCTCTTTGAGTTGCAAATGTAGTAATTGATTATTTACAGCATTTGTTGCATACTCCCTCCGTCCCTAAATATTTGTCGCTTCGCTTTCCGAGAAGTAAATGCCGGCAATTTTAACAAATAACAAATATTATCGATTAGTATCATAATTAGTATCATCGGAAAGATCTTTGAATCTAGTTTTTTAACAAAATTATTTGAAGATATAAATATTGTACGTATTTTCTATAAATCAAGTCAAACTTATGGTACGCATCCCACGGCGACATATAAATAGGGACGGAGGAAGTAGTTGAACTGTTAGAAATTTATTAAAAAAAAATGAAATCGTGCAGATCAAAATTGCGGACATGCTTTTCATGCCTGTGCTGCTGGTGCCACTGCTTGCCGAAGCCCAGTGCGCCAAGCTGCTTCAGCGGCTCTTGCTGCACCTGCCGCGACACGCAGTGCTGTACTCCGCCGACCTGCAGCCTTCCCAGCTGCAGCAGCTGCAAGCCGCCAGGCGGCTGCGGCCATTGCCGGCCCCAGTGCAGCAGCTGCTGCTCTAGTGGTGGTTGCAGCTGCGCGGACTGCCCGTGCTCCTGCTCCTGTCCCCCGTGCTGCCCCGGCTGCTTCTCCTGCGCGGGGTGCTCGGCCGGCTGCCTCGGCGCCCTCAACCGGTGTCTCGGCTGCCTGTCGTCGTGCTGCAGCGGGATGCGACCTTCCTGCTGCAAGTGCCAGTCGTCGTGCTGCGAGGGGGGAGGCTCGTCCTGCCGCGGCACCGGCACGGGAGCGTGCTGCCGCGGTTCGTGCCTCGGTGGTGCCCCGGCGGCGGCGCCGTCGTGCCCGGAGTGCTCCTGCGGCTGCGTGTGCTCCTGCCCCAGGTGCAAAGGAGGATGCCGCTGCCCGTCCTGTGGTGGCAATTCCTGCTGTGCTGGTGGATGCTTATGCTAGATTAGAGTATTATTATCATTGTATTATTACTAGTAAGTAGCTAGTGTGGCTGTTACTCTTCTTTTCTCTGCTCGATGGATGATTTGGCGTTTGGTTTGGATGGAAGAACTTCGCGAGTGTATGCCTGTATGGTATATTGGTATTCACTGTCAAGAATTAACTTGGGTCGACGCCAGTCGCCAGATGTTGAGATAAAATTACAGCTTGAACTTTCTTGAAAAAGAATACTGCCTACGTATTGTTAGTATCCAGCCACCAGCCTGCTTTGCTCGTTTGGAGCTTGCTGGTCATGGGCTGCAGCTGTTTCAGGTGTTTGCTGCAATGATTCGGAGCTATTTGCAGCCAAGCAGCAGTGAAGCGAGGCGTCACAACTAAAGAATTATCAACATTCAGTGTACTAGAAAAACGTGACTGACGTTTAAGCATGCGAGCATCTCCAACAGTTTCCTATCTTAGGTTGTCATTCTTAGTTTTTTGGCAAAAACAGAAAAAACCTTCTCCAACAGTTCCCCATATCAGGTTGCCATTTATCCTAAGTTGAGAAAAAAGAGCCTCAGCCTAGCATATATATGCGCCTTCGACTCCGCATCAGCAAGATCCGATCGTATTAGAAGAGGTGGAAGGGTGAAAAAATAATTTTGTTTCTGCTTCAGGGTTCCTGATGTAAGTTTTTAAGAGGTGGAAGGCTATAAACATAATTTTATTTCTGTCTCAGGGTTCCTGATGTAAGTTTGATCTGTGTTTGGCAAGTGAATTATGCCAAACTATTGGAGAGAGCCTATTTTTTCACTTGCCATATATTTTAGAGAGTTGCCAAATCGCAAGATTTGCCAAGTGAATTTTGGCAAACTCTTGGAGATCATGTCGAGGAGAATAGACTTGCAATAGTTAGATCTGACATCGCTTAGCTTCATCAGTAGATTAGTTTTTTTTTTTTTTTACTTTAGCTCTACGAGTGGCTCTACAGGTAGAGCTGAATTTGTTTTAAGAACTGTTTAGTAAAAATAATACTTATGGCAGATAGAAATAATGAAATGTACATAATGCCCTTACCTGTTTCTCTTCTATTTCTCTCACTTCTTTCCTTCTCTCACGGCACCTCTCTTCCTTCTCCACCTGGCGGCTATGCCTGCGCATGCCCTAGCAGCCGTGCTCGACCGCGCCCTAGTGGTCACTCAGCTGCTCATGCCCTAGTGGCTGCGCTCGCCCCTGTCCCGATGAGTGATGATCGCTGAGGCGCTCTCTGGCGGCGGTTGAGGCGTTCTTGTGGATGCGCCAGGTTATTGTGCCTCAACGACCATGACCGCCCGCCTTGGCCTGGCAGCTCCACGTCGGCTGCCGTCATCCTTCCCGCGGGGGCAATTTTAACCTACACAAGCATTTGAGTTCACTGGTGCGAGTTAAAGCTAGGTGAAGTTATTTTTAGCTTCACCCCACACCAACCCTTGTGAGAGTTTTGAGAAGTTTCACCTATGAAGTTGTTTAAAAAAAGTTGAGTTAAACTTACTAGAGGTCCATTAACTTGTAAGCAAGTTTCAGTTAGGTTCATCAACTTAGAAAGTGGCTTTTTAGGTCTATTAACTTTGTGAGCAGTGTCAGTTAGGTACTTAGGTCCATCAACTTAGAAAATAGCTTTTTGGGTAGGTCCATATCCGTCCATATGGTCTTCCTCGTGCTGACATAGCCTACTGACTTGTCCATTTGAAATGATTGTTGACCTTCATTACATCAGACACCTTATGGGCACACAAGCAGGCACCACCTCCATCGATGCGGCGCAAGAACGAGCCGCCGCCGCCCAACGGACGTGCAAGCCCGATGCGCCACGTGGCGAAGCGTCGTTGCCACCGCGGCACCGACGCAACGCGCGGCGGCAAAGCCGCCCGCGACCACATAGACATGCGCCGCCGTGGCCACGCGGACCATCTTATGCACATGGGTGGGCGAGTGTTCTTGGTGCTCGCGTTTGTCGTGAACTCCGAAAGCACAGGTCGGGCGCGTGATCGCCCATCAGCGCTCATGGCCGTTGCGGCCTGCTTGTGTGTCCGTATTGCCTTGGCGGTGGCGGGGCGCGCCGACGCACCCTAGTGGTTGTGGCGCGCGGGGCAGCGCCGCCGCCGTGGCCGAGACAGCCCTACTTGCGCTTCCTCGTGGCCGTGGCACCGCCGCTCGCGACCAGCGTGCTCGTGACGGCTCGCTCATGCGCCTGCATTGGCGGAGGCGGCGCTTGCTCGTTCGCTCACAACGTGTTTGACGAAATAAACAGTCAATAACTATTTCAGATGGACAAGTTAGCGCCCACGTCAAAGCAAAAAGTCCACATGGAGGGATATGGATCAAAATGATACGTCATACAAAGTTTATGGACTAAAAATCACTTTCTAAGTTGATAGACCTAACTTGTAAGTTGATGGACCTAATTAAAACATGTTTACAAGTTGATGGGCCTAAAAAGCCACTTTCTATGTTGACCTAATTGAAACTTGCTCACAAGTTAATGGACCTCTGGTGCATTTAACTCAAAAAAGTTTTTAGAAGTTTTATCTATGAAGTTGTTTCGAAAATACCTCTTTGGCAGAAAACAACTTGAAACAGCTTGTCAAACAGTGGACAAGATATGCCAAACAGGATTTTATAAAAAATAAAAATGTAGAAAAACTAAAAGAAACAAAAGCTTCTTGTGAGCAGTGGGCCTTCAAAATGATTTCTCTTTTTTTCGATACACGTACAAAGTCTCATCATAAATATCCATGCAACTGAAAACTCACTGCTCAAAAGAAAAGGCTGATTCTTCTATTCGGTAGGACTTATAAGCTGGCTAAAAGCTAAAACAGCTGATTTTTTTGAAAGAAAAACGCTGATAAGGTAAAATGAAACCAGATTTGACCAAAAATCATATACTTTAATATTTGAATATTATATTGTAAAAACAAACGGGCGGCCAGAAACCATCACCAGCTCTGAACTACTAGTATTTAGAGTCAACTATGATGTCAACGGCAGATGTGCACGACCGGGTCACCAGAAAGCCATTTGGAGCTTTTCATCATATATTCATATTCCAACACTAGTAAAAAGAACTACATGCAACAGCAACACACCTTCGATTTTAATCCCCTACTGACATACTGTACGCCGGCCGAGCGACACGCTTAGCCCGCGCTCGCTGCTCGCCAATCGCCATGTTCGCCGCGGTAACCACGACGAGGCGACGACGACCTCGTCGAGGTCTCCTCGTCGTCTTCTACCTTACGCGGTAGTCTTTTAAAATCAGAGAAATCCGATTCTGAAAACCACGTCATACTATATATATATTAGCGTATACATTCTGCTCATCAAGAACCACCAAACCGAACGCCAGCGCCCAACCAAATACAGCAAAATCATGGTCTTGCCGTTCTTCGTCGCCTTCTCCGGCATCCTCCTCGTGGGCCGGTACCTCCCCTTCGCGCTCCCCGTGAGAGCGCGCGCCGCCCCCCGCGCGGGCAACGACGACGGCGTGACGCCGGCGACCCGCGCCGCCAAGTGCGCCGTCACGGTGGCCTTCGCCGGCCTCGTGCTGCTGGTGTCCAGCATGCAGCAGTGCTCCGGCGGCGGCCAGCAGCAGCAGTGCCCGGCGGAAGTGGCGATGGAGGGGGGGGCGCTCTGGTTCAACTGCGCCGCGCTGTTCCTCGGCATGGTCCTCGGTGGCGCCGCCGTGGCGCTGCACCCGCACGCACGGCGGCGGCGGCCCATCGTCGACGTGGCTGTCGAGCATCTGACCTGGCTCACGGAGACCGTCACGATCACCGCGTTCGCGCATAACGTTTGCATCTTCTTCAAGGTCGTGGAGACGATACAGAAGTGAGACGGCATGCAATGACCGAAGCGCGCGGGCACTATAGTTTCAGATATTACATGCAGCCGCCGTGCCCGGGAAATGAAGTTGACTAGCATGGTCGATTACTTGGTTATTATATATTATATATTATACGTACCTTTTTTCAAATTAAGTTGCATCATGTCGTCATGCATCATATATATGGCCGCAGCATCACCTTCATTCATTCATCCCTTTGTGTATGTAATATTGTTCAAAAATTTGATTGAATAAACATTGTACCGAATTTATCATTTATAATCGCCATTTGCTACCTCAGTTTCCATCATCTATCCAAGAATTTATTACTACTCGTTTTCGGTGGGTCAATAGTTGTCCATGGAACATGGATACGTTGTTTCAGGCTTCCAGCACCCGGCGAGCAGCTGTGATTATGTAGCATATTAGAGCATCTCTAAGAGTTTGTCAAAATTCACTTGGCAAATTTTATGATTTAGCAACTCAATAAAATATATGGCAAGAGAAAAAAGAGTCTCTCTCCAATAGTTTGGCATAATTTACTTGCTAAATCCAGATCAAACTTACATCAGGAACCCTAAAATAGAAACAAAATTATGTTTATGTCTTTCCACCTTTTGAAAACTTACATCAGGAACCCTGAGGTTGAAACAAAATTATGTTTATGCCCTTCCACCTCTTCTAATACGACGTGGAGTCGAAGCGCGTATATATATCGCGTCGAAGGCTCTTTTTTCCAACTTGAGATAAATGGCAACCCGGTATGGGGAACTGTTAGAAAAGGTTTTTTGTTTTTACCTTAAAAAAAAAAAGATGACAACCTGGATGGAGAACTGTTAGAGTTGCTTTTAGAGTGATGTTTGGACTGTGTTTTTACAAAGAATTAATAAATACTCTTTTACAGTCATTGCACCATTTTATTTAACGCAAGTTGAAATGAGTCTCCTAGATTACAATTTGACTATTCATTTGTTTATATTATATTAGTTACGTTTATAAACTTATAATTATTGGATAGTATAATTTATTATAGATGTAATCATTTAAAGTTTATATTATAATAATAGTTAAAAATTATTATAGCCTAATTATTGGTCTAGGAATGTTGTGATAAAAGAAACAAAAACAAACTAATTAAACTCGGAATGTTTGCGAAAAAGAAACAAACTAATTGAACTGATGGTCAATATTGATCTAGGAATGTTGTGATAAAAATAAACGAAAAATTAAAAATAAATGAAAAATTAACTGGTGGTAAAAATTGATGTGGGAATGTTGCACACCATCGAACGTAACGTTTCATTTTCACCTCAAAGCTCAAAAAGCCTCAAACTACTCAGCTCCGAAGAGTCAACTCCGAAGAGTCAACTATCATGTCAACGTGTACGAGTAGCGAAGAGAGCCGGAGACCAAATCAATACAGCATCGATCTAACTGCCACCCGGTTGAACTATTCATACATGGTTTCGACCAAGTAAACGTAACCCTGTACCATTTCCTCCGTTGAGTTCCAGAGAACGAAATTAGTTCTTGCAACTCGATCGGCGACGTCTAAATAAACCACAGTGTACGTCGTGCAACACAGCAAATCTGCAACACGCTTCGTGGCCGCGTAGCTCGTCTACTCGTCTTCTACCTTACAACGCGGCAACATTTTGTAATGCAAGTACTACGATTCGATCTCGCAGACCATTATATATCAGTAGAGTTCCGTGTTCGTTATTAGGAGCTTCTTCTTCACCAACCGCCACTCCAATCTTGGAACTCCACCCAGCTCCATAAGCGGAGAGAATGGACGTGCCGTTCTTCGTCGCCTTCTCCGCCATCCTCCTCGTCGGCAAGTACCTCCCCTCCGCGCTCCCCTTGAACCTGCGCCCGGCCCTCCTCGCCGACAATGCCGCCAGGCCGCCAGCGCGCGCGGCCAAGTGCGCCATCTCGGTGGCCGTCGGCGGGCTCGCGCTGCTGGTGTCCATGCAGCAGCAGGGCTCCGGTGGCGGCGGCGGCGGCCCGGCAGGAGTGGCGATGATGGGAGCGAGGGTGCTGTGGTTCAACTCCGCCGCGCTGTTCCTCGGCACGCTGCTCGGGGTCGTCCCGGTGGCGCTGCACCCGCCGGCGCGCGTGCCGCCGTTCAACCAGCAGGTGGCCGTCGAACACCTCGCCGTCGTCACGGAGATCGTCGCCATTAATGCGTTCGCGCACAACGTCTGCGTCTTCCTCAAGATCTTCAAGCAGCAGGTGTAGCTAGCAGTGATGAGGAACTGAGTGCGTGGGGACTGGAACTCTGGAAGGGCGTGCGCTAGGCAATGGGCATGCATGTAGCACTTGTCTCTAGTGGTATACTCGTGTCGAGAACTAGCTAGGTTAATCACAAATTTAAGTACTTTTTTTTTGCGATGAATAAATTAAGTGCAAGGCACAGCAGCATCAGGATTCATCACATCTTGTACTCATTATTTGTTGTTAGAAGTAAACTTGTGAAGGTTATTTTGGCACTGTAATATAATGTTCTTTACTATGGAAAATATCCAGCATTTTACTTATTAGCATCATTCATGTGAGTACTATCGATCGCAGATACTTAATGGCTAACTCTCTATCTATCATCTGGGCATGCTGGTAACACACGCCAATGCAATCATTGGAGGTCACTATCTCGTATACTACTCACATGGTCCACCAGAACTATGCATATACAGTGCAGAAAATTCGTCTGCTCTATTATCAAAGCGGTTGTTGGCGCGTGTCAATATTTTTTTTTTTGGTGACAACGATTTTGGCTGCTCAATATACAGTGCAGAACTTGTTGGTGGTTTGGATGATGACAACGTGCATGCATGGTTCCAAACCTTCCAAGTAACCAACAAATATCATCAGCGTGTAACAACACACCATATATTTTGAACACAATAACAACACACCATATATGTCTTGTCTCAATCTAGCTAGGTGGTTCCTAGCGCAAAATCTGTAGGTCGGGACCCAGTGGTCCATCAAATAGCTAAGCTTGGGCGATCAGGTGCTGTGCACGTTCGGCGCGACGCAGAAGGCGCGCGTGGGCCGCGTGGCGCAGCCCGCTCGGCAATCGCAGTCACAGAATATACGGGGCCAAGTGGCCAACGTCTGTGGCACCTGCTGCAGGCCAGCGAGGCGTTGGCCATCGATGGTGGTGGACTGGAACTGGGTCGGACGACGTCGGAGTCCAGAGAGAGAGAGAGAGAGAGAGAGGAGTCAAGGGATAAGGGAAGAAGAGTTAGGCATGGATGCCCTTATAGCAGCAGTTTCAGTGCAGTGAAAAACATAACCGTGAGAAGAGAGAGAAAAAGTAGCGTTCGATTTGTACAACTCAAGTGAAAGATTTTTGTGTTTAGCCTTCTAGTTTGGTTTAAACTGTGAGCAATAAACTATCTGTAGAAATAGTACGTAGACATGCATGGAAAACAAGGAGAGTAGAGACGACACGCTAGCAATGAGTCTAACTGTTTAATCTAACCTGAGACCCACTAATCGAACTTCACGCATCAGCCAATGAACAGACATCGATTCTGCAAGTCCTACAACTTCCTCAAATTCAGACTCCACACTAGAGCTGCCTTATTAACTATTTGTGGATCCATGGACGATGATGGTTCGAGAAGGGAGGAGGCAAGGGGAAAGAGGGGGGAGAAGGGTGAGAAGGGAGGAGCGGAGAGAACGAGACAGAAAGGAGGGAGAGTGTCACACGTCCAATCAAGACGGTGACAAATTACGGAGTTGTTGGGCCAAAAGCGGGCGCCAGAGAGGATCCGGCCGAGATTGGTGGGCTCCATGACCCGTTGCAGGAGGAGGACGGCGTGGAGCACCGGGGGGCGGCGGCTACCCTAGCCGCTGCCGCCTAGCGGGCGCCCGGGGGGAGACCGTGGGCCCGCGTGGCCGTCCACCGCCGCCATCATCGTCGTCGCCGCAAATTACCTTTTATTATTAATTAATTAATTTAGGCAGTTAAGATTAGAAAACTGGAAAATCCGGGTTCGATACGGACTTTTCTGTTAGAGTCCACTTGGGACTGTAAATATTAGATCATTATAATCGAATGGAATCAAGAAAGGAATTGGGCGAAAGCTCTTTACCCCAGCTCTCAGCTCTCGGGCTCTCTGTCCCTCTCTCCCTCCCCTGCGCTAGCGCCGCCGCCGCCTGCTGCTCCTGCGCCTATGCCGTCGCTGCCAGGAACCCTAGGGCACCGCCGCCCTAGGTGTCACCTCCTCCTTCCCCTCCCTCTAATCTACTACGCCCAATCCACTCTCCCCGCCTCGTGTGTTATAACTGGTATCACGAGTCCAGGAGGATTCATAGATTGGATCTAATGGCTGCCACCATCGACGACGAACTGCGTGAGTTGCATGAATAGCTCCGTCGATTGACCGATATCCACAACCGCGCCGTGGAAAAGGAGCGAGCTATGGCGAAGGAGCGCACCCTCGCCGACAAGATGAATATGCGCGGCCTCAACAATCGCCTCCATGCCATGCAGCGAGAGTTCATCTTCATGGGCGCCCCACCACTGTCGCCCCTACTTTGGCCGCCAACGTCCCCGCGAGCGTCAACCGCTTCACCAACATCAGGATCGCGGATGAGATGCCCGTGGAACCCATCCGCGGGAAGGAGGAGCTCCTGTCGGCTAAGATCGAGGATGCCATTAACATCTTGGAGGTTAGTCCGAACGAATATGCTAAATCCCTGGCTCGTGTTTATGAGCAACGCCCCCTCGCCTTGCTGGAGAAGAGCATGGTGCCACCGGCGCCTGTGGCTCTGTTCCCGATGACACCGGTGACATCATCCACAAGCACGGAGAACACCGCCAACATCAACACCGGAAGCCGTGCCATGGAGTTAGGGCGTGCCCCCACAGGCGCCCTTGCCATCATCGCTCCAGCGATGATTATCGATGCTCCGGCACCGATCATCACACTATGGCCCAGGCCAGATCAGATCTGGACGCCGCCATTGATGGAAATATTGCTGCGGAAAAATAGCAAATTAAGATCGTCACCGACAAATCCTTGGTCAACACCATGATGGAGGAGCCTGACGCCATCGGCACTTTCAGTAGAACAACGCCAATTGTCACCTCGATGGATGCTATGGAGGAGCGTGCCCCCACGGGCGTGGTTGCCTTCAGCACCAAGGCAACGGTCGTCAACAGTAATTCACCACCGGCAATAGATCGATCCAATTGAGCCGAAGGACACCGGAGATGCCATCCTCAACACTCGCAGCAGCCGGCTGTTCATTGATGATAATCCGATCACCAGGTTTGACACCTAGATTATTTCTAGTTTTGTTACTACAGTTGAATCTCTAGGATATTTCGATACCAATCTTGTGATTACGGGGAGCAACGTCATCACAAAAATCCAACCCAAATTGGATTTCAGGAACACCATCAGCAACACGGGCATCACAGTTCAGCATGATGTCATTGAAAGCTTGATCGCGGCAGATCAGGATAATCGCCCCAAGGGCACCGCTGTTTGCAACATAAAGGTACCAATCATCACCCCCAATATAGATCTAGTATGGAAGGATGCTATGGATGGATTGTTCACAGTCAAGCAAGAGTTGTCATCAATGACAACATGGCAGACACCGTTGATAGCCGCGGCAATGGACGCTCTGACGACTGCCAGGATGAACGGTTGGTCGGCCACTTTTCTCGTCAGCCAGCTATTTGGCCACCGGTGGACCAGGGGCTCAGAGCTACTCCACTCCAACCACTGTTTGCAAAGGTACTACTGACACCACTCAACTGGTCACCAGAAAGTAAAACCACTATTAGCAGTGAGACTGGCCAGTTTTATTTAGTCATCGATAGCTATAGAGATCCACTTGGTATAATAGCTACACAGAAGGAAGAGAATGACCCAGTTGGCAATGAAGGCAATAAGGACAACTACAAGTAGGTTAAGGCCCCTTTCAATGGACCAATCGGGTATGCAATCTTCAATTCAGTAAATTCAAAATTGCTATACATGTCTCTGATAGAGATAAAACTAGCAACGAACACGGAGATGACAATCATGGCAGGCACCACCGTCAACACCGGCAACTACATGCGTATGAACTCAGATGCGCTAGGGCTAATAAGAATGGAGCAACCACAAACAGCAGCTACTGCACACTAGGCTGGATACACCACCGGACATTGACACGTTCAAAAGGATGTTGTGGCTATCCCAATTGGGACTCCGCTTCATGCTCCAGCACGCAATGGATGATCATGGGAACAGGTATACAATTTTACAGCATTCAAGCAAAACTCCTCCGTGGTTTCCCTGTTTCTTCACTGTTGATGATGTACCTCTCTCGAAACACACATACAACATCAACAAATGTGCCATGGAATTCACGCTCTACGAGATGACAATGGTCATGCGCTCGGGCGACGGTGACGGACTACACCAACAAGGGGGGTCGATGGCGTTCACGGTAGCACCGGATTTCAGCGAGGATGCGCCGATCGGAGAAGGGGGGAGTTCTGTCACACGTCCAATCAAGACGGTGACAAATTATGGAGTTGTTGGTCCAAAAGCGGATGCCAGAGAGGATCCAACCAAGATTGGTGGGCTCCATGGCCCGTTTCAGGAGGAGGACGGCGTGGAGCACCAGGGGAGGCGGCGGCTATCCTAGCCACCGCCGCCTAGCCTAGCGCGCTGGGGGAGGCCGTGGGCCCTTAGCGGCTATCCACCGCCGCCATCACCGCCCGTCGCCGCAAATTACCTTTTATTATTATTAATTAATTTAGACAGGTTAAGATTAGAAAACTAGAAAATCCGGGTTCGAGATGGACTTTTCTGTTAGAGTCCACTTGTGACTATAAATATTATATCATTATAATCGGATGAAATCAAGAAATTTACCCCAGCTCTCAGCTCTCGGGCTTTCTCTCCCTCTCTCCCTCCCCTGCGGGCTGTGGGCGTGGGTGTGGCAAGCGGGACGGGATTACGGGAGTAACTTCTCAATTTTGTTTTTAATGGCATTGATCCTTTCCGTTTCGACAATCAATATGATTACGGGAGTTACTTTCGTTTTTGTTTTTGATTCCGTTTCGACTGTTTTCACCAGACGAGATTGATGACGAGTCTCTCTGCCTTCCGTCCGCCCACCTCCATCTAGACCTTTTTCCTCTTCCCGTGACTCAGCATAAAAGTCCTTTGATCTCGTTAGCCCTTCTCTTCAGTACCACACCACAACTCCGCTGCCCCAAAGTTTCCCTATCCTAGAGCTTGCGTGCGCAGGCCTTGGGAGAGTAGAGCCTTCGGAACGCCCGCCGTCATCGAAGTTTGCCTACTCGGGTGAAGACCAGCGATCATATTTTTGGGGAGTGTCGCTGGGCACGACTACTCGCCAAGAACGCCACCGCACCACAGCTAGAGGACGTCTCCGGTGATCGGCACTGCTTTCTTTCTGCACGGCATCGAGCAGGACGACTACGTCAATAGGCACCATGTCTTCAGGTGCAACTGGCTTGGCCCCTGGGTATGTCTCTATTTCGATGAACTCTATCTTTCCAGTAAGTTTCATGGCTATGATATTGCCGTTAGCATTGTCTACATACATGCTACTGTTAGAACACACAAGCACATACATGATGTCACATATTTTCTGGATTAAATTGCTCACATAAAATTGCCTAAATTTCTAACGACACTACCTCTCTCTCTCTCTCACTCAAAATAAATATGGAGATGATGTTATAGCCAGAGCTAAGAGAAGTTGTGTCAATTAAATGATGATGCTTTAAAATTAATATATTTAAAGCTGAAACTAATGGACACCGTTATAATGTAAACACAATAACTATACTAACTATACTCCCTCCATGTTCCTAAAGAAAGTCATTTCAAGGGTGTTAAGTCAAACATTTCAAACCCTGAGTACAAATAAATTTTTTTAGGTTGAGTTTAAAATGTAAAAGTGATAGTTTTATAGAAGTATAATATTAACTATATTTTATAGAAAAAAAAGTAGTACTCAAAGCTATTTTTAGAGACCGTGTCGATATCCAAAATAACTTATTTTTTTGAGACATGGAGGGAGTATGATGTATTCTTTTTTGTCCTTTTTCCATTAACTTTAGTATGATACCCTTTTATGGGAAACAACAACTCTTTATTGGAAATTGTAAGTGATACATATTTTTTATGCACTTATGATATAAATTATGTCTAAATATATAATAAAAGTTATATATCTAAAAAAGATAAAAACAACTTACAATTTAGAGCGCGAGGAGCAATGTTTTCAAGGCGTCCCGGTCGAACACGGGACGCCATGGGACTGTCCAGGGCGATTAATCGCGATTAATTGGATGTCCAGGACGATTAATCGGCAAGTCGACACTACCAAACCTGGACACCATGGGACCGTCTAGGACGATTAATTGCGATTAATCAAACGTCTTGAAAACATTGGCAGGGAGTACTAATTATATCCCAAAAAAAGTATCATACTAAACTAGTATTACATTGGTTTCGGCCATATACGGCCAGCGCAAATTTGCCCCTTGCTTCTCAAATCTGAGTACAAAAAAATCGAAGTTTTTATCTGTGCCTTTCTCAAGTGATCGAACTCGACTCCTTGTTTCCCCTATCGTTGTCGCGTCCTTTTCTACACACTACTTTTGTCTTGTCATTTTATTCTTAAAGAAAAATGGTGCGTAGACCAAGTAAGCAGCAGCTAAAAGCGCGGTACGGTAACTCAATGACTGACTTGCCGCTTGACTTGCAGCAGAAAAGTTCCATTCCCAGCAACGTTCCTGCACAAAAGTATACGTCAGTACTAGTATATACGAGTAGCCGACAAGCAAGTGACACCGCACAAGGGGGTATGAATACTTCAAGGGTGAAAATTAGCAGCCGCGTCACTGCACGGCGTACGTGTACGTCCCATGTCTACGCCTACGCGGACAAAACTCCGTCCAACCACACACTGCGGATGAACTCAACAAGAACCTGCCATCCATGGCTCATATAGAAGGGCGCCTGCAGCTTGCCCTACCACTTCGCAACAACCCTAACATCATCTTGCATTGGTTCACGGCTCCGCTCCAACCATTCTTCCTAATTCCTCCTCGCTATGGCGCTCAACTTTCTCTGGCCGGGGTCTCCGAACGACCAGGTGGTCGGCGACCTCCACACGAACCACATGGCGAAGTCGGCCATCTTCGTCGGCGTCCTCAACGGCATCGCCTGGTCGTCCTACCTTCAGCCCTGCCTCTTCGACACTGCCGCCGGTGACGTCGAGCGCCTATACCAGCTCGCCAACTACTTGACGACCATGCTCGGCGTGGCGCTCCTGGTCGTGGGCATGGCGTTCTCTGCGACGACGGTGATTTCGCCGGTGCTGACGCAGGTGGTCAAGTACACGATGTGGATCACCAAGGTCTTGACCGGTGCCACCCTCCAGTTTGGCCTCAGCGTCTTGCACTCCTGTCATACGATGTGGGCCAGAATGGCGTTCTTTGCAATTAGCCAGACTTGATTTGCCATCGTTTTGCATTGACCACCATTTGTTTCGTAGAGTAACAGAACATTCATTTCGTTTCTTTTTTGTCGAAAAAACTTATGTATTTTTCTTAATTTCTGAGACCAGTGGTATAAACATAGAATACCACAATAATATACATTCGTTTAAAAAAAACAATTGTTTCTGTCACACGTCCGATAAAAACAATGACAAATTACGGAGTGTTGGGCCAGAAGAAAAGGATCCAGCCGAGATCGAAGGACTCTACGGCCCGCTCTAGGAGGAGGGCGGCGTGGGGCACTATGGGAGGTGGCGGCTACCCCCTGCGCTAGCCGCCGCTGAGCTGCGGCAGCCCCGGATGGCGTGGGCCCACGCGGCCGCCTTCCACCATCGTCGCTATCTTCACCGCGAGCTACCTTTATTATTATTATTATTAATTAGGCAATTAAGATTAAGAAACTGAAAAGTCTGTGTCGATAAGGACTTTCTCCAATTGGGACTATACATATTAGGAGATTGTAATCAGATTGAATCAAGAAAATAATTGGGCTCAGTCCGTTATTCCAATCTCTCCCGCGCTCGCGCCTTCTCCTTCCTCCCTCCCTCTCCCACGCCGCCGCCATAGCCGCCGCCACACACGCCGCCGCCCTCGCGGGCACCAAGAGATCTGACTTTCTGTGACGATTTTTAGGGTTAGTGACGGAGCTTTTGTGACAACGAGGATATCATCACAGAAAGGGTGCGGTGATAAAAAAAGGTCCATAATCGTCACAATCTGTTTGTCATAGAAGGCCAGACCTTCTATGACAAATAGATTGTGACGATTACGGACCTTTTTGTCATACTCTTCGATAACGATATCCTGTTGTCGCAGAAGCTCCATCACTGACCCTGAAAATCGTCACAGAAGGTCAGATCTCTTATAGCCGCTGCGTATGTTACAGTTTCAGTAATTATTGTGAGTTGAATATGGCTCAGTTGGTTAAGTTTTCTACGGTGAGAACTTGGGTTCTAATCATGCAGTGGTCTAGGCCACCCTACCTACAGCTAGCATTTTGGCGACACTATCCACTTTATGGTTCACTTTCATCAGTTTGCCACCTGGATGAGAGCAAAATGTGATTCATGCTGAACTCGCAATAGACACCGATATGGTCATTAATCTATTTTTTCTCAAACGAACCTAATGGAAGAGCTACTGATTATATTAAAATAAAAAAGTTCAAACTAGGTAAAAAGTAAAACAAGCGAGAACTAAGGAAAAATTATACCGAATGGTTGAGTAGCCACAACAATTCAAACAACTAGCAACAACGACCAGTTGGATGAGACTTCAAGACATGTCAAAAACATCAACTCACACTCACAACATCTTACACCACTAATCTATCACTCCGCAAATTCACCGCATTAGCTAGCCAATTGTCACACCACTCCGTAGTCCGTACCCTAGCACTACAGTCATCAAGACAAAAGCCCCAAGACACCATTTTGCGCCATCGTTACACTGAGCTATAGCCTCTGCCAAGCAAGCTAGGCTAGTCGTCGCAAGTCGCTGCAAGTCGTCTGACCACCACACCGTCATATCCTCTTGCTCTTGTACCACCTCACAACACTGTCCCACACCGGACTAGTCACTGCCATGGAAGGCTAGTTGCCATGGGCCACGCGCGTACATAGTGGCACATCATGGATCCACCATTGTCGGAGCTATGGTGCAGATCTAGCCCTGATGCGCCTCCTTTCAGCACCAACGTGGAGCACGCCGCTGGTCGGGGCACTGCCGGCCGAGGGCGAGATTGGGGAGGGCTAGGGGAGAAGAGAGGAAGTGTGAAAGGGAAGACATGCGCGGCATCATTCTTTTTTAGCAGTACCACCACATTGCCGTCACCACAGCAAACCGATGACGCAGCGGCAAACAATGTAAAACTTTGACCAACTGATCCCTCGACCTACCTCCTACTAATAAGGATTCACTATTTCTCTCAGGTGCAGAGCTTAAGTGAGGCCAAAGTGGGCCATGGTCGCCCCTTGCTCACCTTAATCTCCATTCAGTAAACAGTAATATTCAGCATTGTTCATTGGTCTTTAGAGCTCAGTTACATAGATTAGCCTTCTTGTTTGTTCAGTCAAACTCCGATTATAAGGGGAATAAGAACAAGAAATAGAAACCGTTTGGAGCTAACATGCATTTTTAGCAAAATCGAGTTTCCTTGAAGTGCAATTTTGCTAGAAGGGATTTCTTTCAACAGATCCAACTCTGATAAAGAATTATGCGTCCTCTAACCCACGGTGAGCAAAAAAAAAAAAAATGGCTGCCAATACTCCGCTGTAGAACAAACCAAAAAAGGGGGAGTACCTGATTTCGTTCCCATCACGGCCGTGGAGATCTTTGCCTTGAAATAAACTGTCAGAACATACTTCGCTAGTTCGCTGTCAGTCTCACCCTTCGGGCAGCTCTGGCCTAGCGCGAATCGCAACGACATGGACTATTGGACACTTGGTGCTTGTTTAGTGGACATACCGAGAGTTGTAGGCAAGGTGAGAAATGGCACAGAAGCAGCTGAAAACCTTAGCCGCGTTTCTGCGCCCCGTAATCTACGGGAGGGGAGCAACAACGACAACCTGCGTTCACGCGCCAAAACAACGTCGAATCCCACGCTGCGAGCGAGACCTGACCTGAGGATGGCGACGACTTGCACTTGCAACGAACTAACGACCTACAAAAGGGCTCGTCCCCTCCCACCTCACAAGCACCGCCAAAAACCAACAAGCTCAACGATTCCCTTTCAATCTCCTCCCAAGTTTCTGCCTCGCCCTAGTACTGATCGACCGCTCCTTCCATGGCGCTCAACTTCCTCCGACCCGGCGTCCCCGGCATGCAGCCGGTGGGCGACCTCGGCACGGCCAAGTCCGCGATCCTGTTCGGGGTCATCAACGGCCTCTTCTCGCCGCCCGTCCTGGAGCTCTGCCTCTGCACCGGCCGGGGCGGCCGCCCGTGCGGCGGCGACGACGACGACGACGTGGAGCAGAGGTACTACCAGCTCGCAAACTTCGTGCTCGCCATGCTCGGCGTCGCCCTCCTGTTCGTGGACATGGCGCTGTCACGGGCGGTCTTCGCCTCGCCGCTGTGGCTGCCCATGGTCAGGTGGATGGTGTGGCTCACCAGGGCCTTGACCTGCGGCACGCTCCAGTTTGGCGTCAACCTCCTGTATCTCTGTCTCAGGATGCTCGTTTTCGCCTGACTTCGCTCGCCATTGTTTCCACTAGCAACATCAAGGGACCTTTCTCACGTTATTTTTTACACAGTGACCTAATTCGATTCATTTTTTCGCCTAAATTTGTGTACTCTTAATATTTTTTTATGGAGTTCTGAAGTCAGGTGTTCAAATAAATCCATGGTAATGAAACGCACTGTGTGAGCCTTTTCATTATTTGATTTAAGAGCAATCCGTTCCTATTGATAATATATGTGTGTTCACGAGTTACGAGCACTGCTTGATAAAATACAGTTCTTCTTCTTCTTCTTTTTTTTTTTGGTGCAGTAAAAACGGCGCACATTGTTAACGGTAGCGGAATTGATATGGTTAACGAGATAGTGCCAGCAAGGTATGTCCAAATGCACTCCCATCACAACAGACGAGAGTCGCTGGAAAATTGAAAGGTGATGGATTACTTTCCAGTATTCTGAATACTCCCTCCATATTCATATTAGTTGACGCGTTTTGGACGAGGACACGGTCTCAAAGATCTAACTTTATCCATCAGTTTTTATTAAAATATATAAGAAAAATTAAAAATAAAATTATTTTTAAAAAAGTAGGCTTCAAAGGCGAATCTATACATATAAGTTTCACCCTTTCAAACTAAATATTTTAAAAGTTATTGCTAATTTATCTTCCCAATGTTTGACCCAAACCTTGTCCAAAACGTCAACTAATATAAGTATGGAGTAGTAACAGGGCAATTGAATGGAAGCGCGTTCCTTTTTTTTTCTCTTCATTAATAAATAGCCATAAATAAAAATTACAAGAACAACGGCTACACTTGAGAATGCTAAAGTTGCCGATCGCTTGACATTCAACGTGAGGTAGTGCATGGCCTCTGGCGACTGGCGGCGGGCCAGACACGTCGTGTCCTCTGTCATCAGGGTCACTGAGGGAACTCCAATCAGATTCGTAGTACGGCTTCGATCAACTGCGTGCATACTCCTACCAGAGGACTGCGAATTTTAGTTCAGGTCCCATAATACAGGTTTAAGCTCGCTCAAGAAAAAGAATAGTTCAGGTCCCATCATTTCCACTTCCAACGCAAACGACTTTACTTAAGAGCTCCGTGCACCCATTCGCTCTCACTTGTCTTTCAACACTCTTCATATTTTCAGAGACGGGTGCATGAATTTAGTAAGCTTAAGCGGGCTAGCATGTAAACTCTCCTTTCAACAAGTCGCCATGTACTTACTTTGAATGCCCAGCGCTGCCGTTTACTATTCACCGAGCAGCCCATGGTTCAACATTAAAGCAGAAGGCCTATCTTATCTCGCCATTGCCCGTTGTCAAGCAAATGCAAGAGGAAGCAGACACACTGACGGAAAAGGCGGGAGGGCAAAGCAGCTAACAAATGAAGCCTAGTGCGTACTGTCCAACACAGGGCAGTCATATTCCCAGGCAACATCGTTCACATTACTTCTGCTCCTTGTTCAAGTTTTTGTTTGCATCGAAACAGATTCGCAGCCAAAATACCGGCCATGTAGCTAGTATGACACAAGAACATCAATGTATACTATATAAGGTATGGATAGCAAGAGACAGATTCTCAATGAGAAGCACCGGATCAGATCAACCTGGAGGAGTGCCTTTGTATCTAGGATGAGATTGGACAGAGGATTGTCCCGCAGCGTCTGCAGGAATGTAGGAGGCGTGGCCAGCATCCGATTCCTTTTGCTTGTTTATAGGCTTATAGGTGGGGCTTCTGATCGGCACCCATTCCTTTACGAGCACTTCAAATTGCACAAAAATTAAGACCCTGAATTCAGAAGCCAAGTAACCAACACAAAGGTCAGGTAACAGAGGAAGTTAGGTTCCTTCTTGTTCCAAAGTGGCAAATTGGTAAGTGAACAGAACCATGAATGAAAGATGCCAGGATGGTGTCCACCATATTAAGATGTAGTTATGTCCTATATAAGAACCTTGTTTTAAGCAAGAAAAGTCTACTAATGATGAATCAAAAGTTTTCTAAACATATAGTACATCATGCTTCATGCGTACACACACAGCCAAGGCAAAACCGATCTGTCTTGCACTGCACAAGTCTGCACATATAGTGCAACACGAAAAGGGATCCATACCTGCAGTTCCGAAAGGTGTCAAAGAAGAACTTGTGGAGGCGAACTATAGTTCCTTTGCAGATGCAGTTATTATCAACCAGGTGTCTTAGGTTGGATATGAGAAAACCGTGCATCCAGTAGACACCATCTGAGAGTGAAATACGGTACCGTTCTAGATTATCTTTTGAGACATCAACTACCTGCATCACTGGCTGCTGTTCTGCTGTCATCATCTGACCCTCCAGAATTGCCACCACTGCGCCCCGAGTCAGATGGCCCTTGAAGCCTTGGCCACTAGGACAGGGTCCATTCATTGCTTGAGCATAATTGGCCACTGATCTGGGATATGATTCCCCATATTTACCCTCAGGCACATAGGGTTTCTCAAAAAAGGAGAGCTCATATGCTTTAGGGCTTCCAATCAATTCACATACTGTTTGCAGTACTTCAAGTTGAATAACAATGCTCATACTGAACTCAGAAGTAAACATGTGGACAAAGAAAAAAAAAAAAGTCAACAAAGTATGGTGAATTTGTTAGGCAAGTGTAATCGTTTTTCTCAACTGAGAAACATTTTCCATGAAATAAATTACAACATTTATAGTGGCCAGCGCTCAGCACAAACCAGAACACAGAAAAACTAGTAATATGACAATCCTAAACCCCCTTTTTAGACGCTGCAACATTGAGTGGTGGAAATGACAACTATCTACGACATGACACCATGTAGTGAGTAGAATAGGAGTAATAATACAGGGGTCAACGAAAACTAAGCACTACACGTTCAAGTGTAAGCTCCATAACTATAATAACAAGAAACAGCATATCAAAATTATGACTCCAATAACTTCAAAAAAAAAAAAAGACTCTGGTTACTCCAACCAAAGCACAGCTGACAGCAACACAGGTTTGGTAGTTCAATAATATGGCCAATTGGCCAATATCTAGTGTCAAAGATGACATGAAATGAAAAAATAGGGTTATTTCAAACTTTGTTTACAAGGTGATCTTTGAAAAGTGAAAGAAAACAAAACCTGATCACTTTAGGAGGACCTGAACCTAGGTGGTCAGGTCAATCTCATGACTAAGAATAAACAAGAGGGCTAAGCAAATACTGTTTCAAATGTTACACACCTCAGTACCAGAGAAATTTGGTATCCATGCCATCTAAAAATCATTAGGTACCAACCTGACTTATGAATGACATATTGAACATTCAAAGCAAGTTGAGACACAAAACATGATAAGTACAAGTCATGCAGCAAAAAAAAAAATGCTGTTGTAAAGTATAAATTCAACTAAAGCAAACCATGTGTGACATGCTGAGATATTTTCCAGTGTTTCAATATGACAAGGCTAAATTCAATCATTGGCAAGGTTGACTTTCCATTGCAACAAAGAATGTAGGAATGTATCTCTCTTGTACAGAATGTCAGTATTTTGATCTCTTTTCAATCACTGTTAATAGCTAAGTATAACCCTAAAAACACCATAGGCTGAAATTATATAAAATGTGGACAAAATACCATATATAATGGTATTGATCAAAAAGTACACCCCATGGATGAGCAATCGATCAGTCAGTATTCTTGTAAAGTTGCACACAAGCTATCTGTACATGCTGGGAAGTGAAAATGTATCGAATTGAACTGCATCTAAGTGGCCGCATTATAAATCATCAGTACATGTACTTCAACAAATCAAAATATTTCAACTAACAAAGTGGAACCCTTGATGAAAAGAACCCATTTTGGAGAAAACAAGGAATTCACACCTGGGACTCTTGGCGGTATGGCAAATAAACTCAAGGAGGCAGATGATGGAACCCTTGATGAGAAGGATGTTTTCAACCAGGTGATTCAGGTGGGGTGCTAGTGCAGCTTCCTGTGTGTGCACAGTATCAGAGAGTATCAAGTGGTACCTCTCAAACTTCTTCAGCTTTGATCTCATCAGTGACACATCAACCACCTGCATCACAGGCTGCTGCAATGCAGTTACCGTCCCCCTTCTTGTCAGGAATTCCTCCAGGCGTTGCCCAGCAGAATAGGATTCACAGTTCAGTTTGGCATTACTGGACACTGATTCAGTGTCTGATTCCTCACGCTTGTTATCCAACTTGCCAGATGGATACTGTTTGGGATTCCCAACCATCATGCAATCTGTCCGCAGCACTTGTTTTAACACGACGATGACCCTAAATTTCAGAGACAGCTTATGAAAGGGCAAATAGAAGTGGACAGCAAATTTATAGCATTGAACATACATTACCATGACAAGGTCACCTTCTTAACCCGTTCAAAAAAAAAAAGGTCACCTTCTTATCAACAAGATTGGATGGATTTTGGGGAACGTGACCATGACAGTGACTCACTTATTATCACAAAGGAATTACAACTGCAGAATCTTTGATAGCACAGAACCAATCTAAACTGAAATTCAAGCATTCAACCGAACCAAAGCACTGAAAGTTTTTTGATTTTAACACGCTATCTTTGTATTACAGAGAGGAGGAAAATGGCCTGTATACATTATCAACTCATGCCAAGACCATACATGAGAAAGTTGGATGCACTTAAAACACAATTACCTGGTAAACACGTTTAACAGATAAAAAGAAAGGAAAACTCATCCGAGTGTTCCTACCCCCATCCAGTACCAGGCTTGGAGCTTCTTAGCTCTGGCTAGACACCATAGCTTAAAACTCATCCCTAAACTGTCACAAAACTTCGCTAACAAAAGGAGATTCTCTATCAAAGACATAAGCGTTACGGTGCTTCCATAGCAACCGTGCAGTCAATATGATAAGCACTGAAAGTAAGAGTTGAAATCACCAAACAATAAAATAAAAAAGGAAAAAAGGCATCATTCTAAACACTAGTAATTTAGTTGATATTTATAATAATATAAAAAGAGAGTTTTCACAAGACTTTATACAAGCCTACACAGGCCTAATATGCCACTCAAACTTAATTTATAGAACAAAACACAAAAACTTCCCTTAAACCAACCAGTGCTGAATGATAGCATGAAATGCAGATCATATGAAAATACAAAGAGGTGCCTCAAACTACCCAACAAGAAATTAATGGAATCTAATTTTAAATAGAAAAAATTAATTACATGGTCCACGATAATTTATTCCTGCAAGTTACCACCCAGCTACAACTGAATGAGTCGCACATCATCTACTAGACATACTGCATGAGTTCTTTGTTCACCTAATAGTGATTGTAAGCGGCTACTGGCTAAAGTGTTCCAACATGAGCAAGGCATGCAAGAAAAAAAATGAATGATTTATAGAAGCATATCATAAATCCAGGGGCAAAGGCAGGACCGGTGCTGCAGCCGAATGATTTATAGAAGCATATCATAAATCCAGGGGCAAAAGCAGGACCGGTGCTGCCCAGGCTGCAGCACCGGTCCAGCTCACAAAATCACCATTACCATCAGTAAATCAGTCAATACATAGAAAAATAGCTAGTTATGATCTCACTCAAGCAACAAGTACTAGTTATCATCTTAGTTGTTGTGTAGTTTATCTTCAATATAGTTCTAGAAAAAGTCTA
Organism: Chrysopogon serrulatus; assembly: GCA_015844335.1. NCBI lineage: Eukaryota > Viridiplantae > Streptophyta > Magnoliopsida > Poales > Poaceae > Chrysopogon > Chrysopogon serrulatus. The sequence continues at coordinate 103,039 of JADLZL010006289.1, read as the reverse complement.
TCTCTAATATAAATTTGGCTGAAATCTAGTTAATTTTTAGCCTTTGTAACTTAGCACCCCTTGTCTCTATTTCGGCTCAGCCCCTGCAAAATCCCCCTAAGCTTACTGGGACTTTAGAGCAGGGGAGGCTAAACTCACATACCCCAACAACTGTGTAACTTCAAAACAATCAGAACACGTGATGAAACCACCTCATAGTTGATAGGAGTTTCAGGTCTCCGAATCCTTTATGCGCAAGCAGTTTATGGTGTGGGTAAATATGTGTCCATGCACTATGAGTACGAGGTAACGTATTTGTCCCACATCTACAAGTTTAAATATGTCCCTGGAAAAATAACTTTTGTGTGCATACCGGTAGGTGTGTTTCCCATGCGCATCAAACGTAGTTATCAATAAAAGAAAAGAACATGTAAATTGTCACAAACCCAATTTTCTGTTTTGTTCTGATTCATACATAAGCTACCCAACAATTATCAAAAACTTGGCAATATCAAATACCAAATGAATTTGGACAAAGCTGGGAAGCAACCCATACCTCTCACTTCTGTCATTGTGGCATGTGAACTCAAGGAGTCGGACCACTGCACCCATTTGGAGGCAGCCGTCTCTGAAGATCGATGAGCTGATTATGTGCGGGGAAAGGCCGCCACGTATCAAATGAGTGCCGTCTGAGAGAAAGATTGGGGATAACCATGGCTCATCCATCTCTGCCCATACAAGCAGGTCAAACACTTGCAGCACTGGCTGCACCACTGCAGCGACATTCTCCCAGATGGCCGCCACTGCTCCCCACGTCAGGCTTGCCTGCATCTCCATGCCTCCCTGATCCTTGCAGAAGCTTCCAGAAATGGGCAGTAAGGACTCCGAGTTGGAGTGGCTCTGTTTATTTCCAAGCTCATAGAAGGTTGGGTTTCCAATCAGCTCACATTCTGTTTGGAGTACTTCAAGTTCCACAGCAATGACAATCCTGAAATTTTCATGCCAACAACAGGTTAAATAACACAAGATGGATGAGTTCAATTTTAGCAAAATGTAAGGCTTAGAAACTGTCAACGGAGGGAATGCACCTTATTGAGAATTTGAGATGTACATGGTGTGCTGTACAAGGACTTATTTCAAGCAATAAATTCACTTTGTAATAGGTCCACCTAATGACAAGTGAGAATTCTTGCAAATGTAAACGCACAGACAACAAAAGCTACTATATCATGCATATGACTAATATGGCAACATTATTTGTTGGATGAACATATATGAAGGCCAATCTCACCTCCAATCCAACAAAATAAAGCCAAGAGCTCTCAACATGCAAGAAAGTTTAATATCAACTCAGTTTATTTTATATAAGAACATAAGGGATCCTTACCTGCAATTCTGACCCTGGCCGACTGTGTCACAGATGCACTTGAGAAGGCGGACTCTTGTACCTTTCTGGAGGCAACTGCCCTCAACCAGGTGGCTTAGGTGGGGAAAGAGGTTGACGTACACCTGGTGGACACCATCTGAGAGCAATATACGGTAAAAGCTGAACCCATTGTGACTTGCTAGTGAGAAATCAACCACCTGCAGCGCTGGCTGCCGATCTACTGCCATCTCACCCTCCATTATTGCAGCTACTGCACCTGAGTAAGGTACCATTTCATGCCTTGACAAGTAAAATAGGGTCCATTATTTGGTTGAGCATAATTGGACACTGATCCAGAATATGGTTCATCAAATTCACTCTCGAGTCCATAAACTTTTTCAATGCAACAGAGCTCACATGCTTTGGGGCTTCCAATCAGCTCACACTCTATCGGCAGCACTTTAAGTTGGGCAACAATGATAATACTGAATTAAGAAACATACAACAATAAAATCAATAAATCATAAAGCAATGAGAATTTGTTGGACAAGTAGTACTTTAGAAACACTACCAATCCATCTGAGCATGCCACAACCATATTCATAAGATTAAAGCACAATGTTCTTCTTGCTCTGACAGTAAGCATTTTCAAGAAATGAAGTTAGCTACTCCCTCCATTCCAAATTATACATAGTTTTTGCTATGCACTTAGATATACATTATGTCTAGATATATAATAAAAAGCAACGTATGTAGAAAAGCCAAAATGCCTTATAATTTGGAGTGGAGGGCGTACTATCTAATGATAAACAGGAAACATAAACCATGAAAAATACTGATATGACTGCTATAACATTTGAATAACTTACAGACATGATTTGCATAATGACACCTATCATAGTAAACAAAATATGGGAACTAATAATAGAGCATTCAACCCACACTAAGCACTAAAAGTCTAAGTTTAAGCCACAGAGAAACTAAACACTACCACAAAACTAAGAAATTTAGTTACTCCAGTCAACGCACAGCTAACAGCAATACACTCCATCGCTTATTTCGCTAGCTAATCATGTGGTCACATACAGAAGGATGGCACGAAATGACTAACAGGATGGTAAATTAGTTTTTCGGAAATGTGTTTAAATAATGATTCCAGTTATCCTTGAAAAGTACTGACAGATCTAAACAAGATATATCTCAATAAAGATGGAATGGAACTATGGAAGTGGTCTCTATAAAAATACATTGATAAAAAAAAGGGGTACCAGTTTTGGGGAGGCCAGCTTGACAACGAATAAATAATCAAGAGATCTAGCAAATACAAGTGACACTGCTCCAATAGTTACTGCTTACGAGTTATGACTCAGTCCATCTCTATAATCATTAGCCACAAACATGATACCTATGATTCGACACGTAAGACTTCTGAATTGAGCACTGAACATTAAACCCAGAGTTAAAACATTTCAATCTTAAGTCACAGACCAAAAGAGCAAACACTACTAAAACCTGCACCCACTAAGACTGAAACAAACGTGATAGGCAGTAACTTTTTTTACGGCTTCAATATGAAACTTAAGACTATTGATTTTTCAGCATTGACAACAGGTTACATACTTTCACAGCAATGAGCATAATCAGTTGTATCACAACTAAGTCATAACAGAAAATAGAGTACATGAGAACATTAGGAACTAATAATTCACATATTGTGGCATTCTTCACCTCAGTGATTGTTAATAAACAAGAAGGGGCCCAAAAAAAAGAAGATTAGATTCACCATAGCCTGAAATTGTAAAGTATAGCGAGTCTATCAGTGGTTATTCCTGTATCTGTATGAAAACTAATGGTAAGCATAATGGCACTGAACAAAAAGGAGAATTGTGTTGCACTCTTGCATCTATGTGGCAGAGGGGCAGTCTAGCACATAGTGTTAAATAAATAAATAAGTCTGAAAGAATAACAAAGTGATTAAAGCGAAGAAACCACAAACATCAAGGATCCAGTTTCAGAAAAATAAGTAACTATTGGCACCTGTGATACCGAATATTACAGCAAACAAATTCGAGGAGGCTGACAATGGTGCCCTTGCGGAGGTGAGTTTCCTTGACTAGATGGTTGAGGCTGGGATGTAGCGTAGCATTCTGTGTATGCACACCATCAGATAGGATCAAATGGTACTCCACAAGAGTTTTTGGGTCTGATCTCAGCAGTGAGACACCAAGCACCTGCATCACAGGATGCTGCAACATCGCCACCGCCCCCCTTATCAAAAGCTGTTTCAAGCCTTGGCTGATAGGATTGGCTCTAAAGTTCTGTTTGGAAGAACTATTCATTAACTGAGCATCCAATTTCTCATGCTTTTTTACCAAGTAGCTAGGCCAGTATTTTTTGGGATCCCCAATTTTCAAGGAAGTATGCAGCACTTCAACATGTTCAGAGTCAATTGACCTGAAATTCAAAGATAAAATACGAAAAAGGTAAATAACAAGTAACGGTGAGTTCATTGGATTCAAATTTCTAAGTACTCAATAAATAAAACAGCAAAGTTAAGTACTGCATCCTTCAATGTTGTTGTTATTTAGCTCTAGCATTAGCAATGGCCAATGGGTAGAGAAGAACCAAAGAATGTAGGGGAAATGGCCATGAAATCATTAGCATCACATCTCTGAAATCACCTCCACCAACATGAACATTATGATAGCACAAGGACAGCTAACCAGAAATTGAGTATTCAACTAAATCAAAGTACTGAAAGTAATAGTTGAATCTATCAGACAAATAAAAAGGGCAAAGTTTTTCTAGGAATCAGGTAATTTAGCTGCCATTTTATTACTATATAAAAATTGGTGTGCACAAGACACAATAATGTAAGCTGTCTACAATCTCAATACAACCCTTGAGACAAGATCATCAAGAATTTGAATTAGTTGCAGTTGCATCCCCTGCACCACCCACTGCTAAGCCACTCATGATAGCATGAAGTGGAAAATTCATATCGAAACATAAAGACATATCATGAGCTAGTCAAGATGACCCACATTACAGAAATTTACTCTCAACAAATTACTCTGCATATCTACAAGTGAAAAAAAAATAGCACATAATCTACAACTACTAAATGTACTCAATCAACTGTTACCGCAGAAATCAATGATACAGAACTGGAGTATGCCTTTTTCCCCCAACAACGGTATACCCGACCCAAATTTGATTACTGAGGCAACCAAATTACAAAGTTCACAAGTTCAGAGTTGAAACAAGCACCGCCAAATGAGTACTACTAGTAGCAACTGCATTATCAGATAAAGCAGTTGCTACTACAGAAGGGGAGGAGGGAGACAGAGAAACCACCACCATCTAATCTAACTACAGCAGAGGCACATCATCAGCACACGAGAGAAGCCGCGCAGCCTAGGAGGAGGTGAACTTGGTGACGGCCTTGGTGCCCTCAGAGACGGCGTGCTTGGCGAGCTCCCCGGGGAGGACGAGGCGGACGGAGGTCTGGATCTCGCGGGAGGTGATGGTGGGCTTCTTGTTGTACCGCGCGAGCTTGGCGGCCTCGCCAGCGAGCTTCTCGAAGATGTCGTTGATGAAGGAGTTCATGATGGACATGGCCTTGGACGAGATGCCGATGTCCGGGTGCACCTGCTTCAGCACCTTGAAGATGTAGATCTTGTACGTCTCCACGCTCTTCTTCCCCTTCTTCCGGCCGCGCTTGCCCTCGCCGCCCTCCTTGGCGGCGGACTTGCCCGCGGGCAGACGCTTCTCCGCCTTGGGCTTCTTCCCCGCCGGCGCCTTCTCCGCTGCCGGCTCCTCCTCCGCCGGCTTCTTCGCCGCGGGCTTCTTCTCCGCCTTGGGCGCCATCGATGCGAGCTGGGGTTTGCGAGGGAGGGGGAGCGGTTGGGAGGAAGGAAATGCGAGGAAATGTGTTTGCTGTTGTTGCTGGGAAAGGAGGAGCGAGGCGGTGCGTTAATTATAGGATGGGAGAGGTGAGCGCTGATTGGTGGAGGGGCAGGTGCCGCGGATCGCTCGCTTTGAAGCGGCGTGGGCCGTTGGTGCTTCTTCGCACGGACGGTCGCGATTGCTGCTCACGCGGATCGCTGACGTGTTCGGGGAGGAGGGCGCGGGAGGAGACGGAGGGAAATGAAAATGCTTTTCCGCCGGCGCGCCGTTGCCAAATCGAAATTCGAAAAGAAGCTGCTACTACTATAGTATACTAGCTGGAATTCCTGCAGGCTAGCTAGCCACACACAGCAGAGCTGGTGAACCCTTTTTTTTCCTTAACAATTTCGAGCTCCTTTAGATTTGGAATTGTTTCGGGGTCGTTCCTACGGTGCACAAAACAACTCAACGGCCGGATATCGTCGAATTTTGGAATTGCTGAGATTGTGTATTTGACAATGTATGTATAAACCATGAACGAGAAAAAAGAAAGCATTTATCGTAATTAACCATGCTTTTTTGACAAATTTTCCTTCCAATGAAAGTGGCATGTATACAAGTTGATATTATGTTTTCACGATCCAATGGACTAAAATTTAATTGAATCTAAATATGTGGTTTGTTTCATTCATTTTGTTTTGAGATTGAGAAAATATATATATAAAAACTAAGAGCATCTCCAATGGTTTGCCATTTGTACTTGCTATCCCTGTTTATTTGGCAAAAACTACAAATTTGATTCTCCAATGGTTTGCTAAAGGATTTGCCAAATTTTGAGGAGTTGCTATCCAGGGGGTGCTTCACGCGCAAATTTGCGCGCGCTCCATGACTTTACCATCGCGTGAAGAAGCCCGCGCGGCCCCTTCTCCCGCGCTGCCTCGGAATTCTCCGGACTCCTTCCCGTGTGTCTCCGTTTGGTCTTCCTCGCTCGCGGATCAGATCGACTTCCTCGCCGCGCCGTTCGTTTCCTCGCCACGCCGGTCTCTCCCGCACGCCGTGGTGGTCATCGCCGCGGTGGTCATCGCTGCCCCATCCTGCTGTGTCCGTCCTCCATCGTCGTTCCCCGCGGTCTCCGTCCAACGTCGTCCGCTGGTCTGCGTCCTCCGTCGACGTTCCGCGCGGCGTCTGAAGGTATGGTCGTCCGCCGGTTTCCGTCCTGCCTTGTCTGCTCTGCCGGTAGTTGTAGATGTTCGTCCGCCGGTGTCCATCTGCTCCATATCGAAGTGTAGTACAAGACAACGAATAAATTCATATGTTTTATGATGGATTGTTGAAGGAAATTTCTGATGGGTAGCAGTAGGGTAGTAGTACAGTTCGTGTATTTGATTAGCTCCTATTTGTAGTATAGTTCGTCGTGTAGGGTAGCAGTAGTATAGTTCGTGTATTTGATTTGCTCCTATCTGTAGTATAGTTCGTCGTGTAGGGTAGCAGTAGTATATTTCGTCGTGTGCAGCTATCTGCAACTGTATGGAAATTGATTAGCTCCTGTATTTGTCCTCCATCAACTGTATGAACATGTACCTGTTGTAGATGAAATTATTGACTATGGACGGCGGCCAGCAGATGGAGATCGCCGCGATGAAGCAGCGACACACGGCGGCCAGACGGCGTCGGTGCCGAGCATACAAAGAGACACGGCGCGGTCCAGGCTGAGAGTCGCGACAGTTAAACGGTTGAAGGATGTGGGCCTCTTTTTCTATTTTACCAAACGCAAACGCCAAACCATTGGAGATACAAAATTATTTCACTTGCCATTTGTTTTAGCCACTTGCTAAAACACAAGATTTGGCAAGTGCAATTTGACAAACCATTGGAGATGCTCTAAGATTACGCAAGCCATGGTACATGTTGGCCGAGCGAGATTTAGCTTTAGCTGTAGTGGGCTATAGCGTTTTCGGGGCTGCCGCGCTATGCTTTGGCAGCTTTCGCGCCACAGAAATTTTTCTACTAAGGCCTTGTTCAGATTGCAAGAAACTTGCATGCGAAAACACTGTAGAACTTTCGTTTGTATTTGGTAAATATTATCCAATCGTGTCCCAACTAGACTCAAAAAATTCGTCTCATGATTTACAACTAAACTGTGTAATTTATTATTTTTTACTTACATTTAATGCTCCATACATACAGGTACAAATTGATGTGATAGAGAGAGAGTGGACAAACTTGCGCAAATTTGTGAAAGAGAACAAGGCCTAATTAGCGCCTAATAGTGTGCTATTTGCCACTAAATGTATACGTGTTTAGAGCATCTCCAGCTCGTTGGAAAATCTCAATCCAAAACTAGTTATTGGGGGGGGCATAGTTCGTCTACACGCGTTGAAACAATTGTCTATACGCATTAAAACGCTAAACAATGGGTTCACATGTTGTTTAGGATCTAGACATTGAATTTTAGTGTCCAATCTGTCAAACTGCTAAAAACCGTTTAAATCATGCCAAACGGTAGCTAAACAAAGTGTAAACGGAAGACATATATTTAAATGGTCGTTTAGGATATAAGACTATCTCCAACAACCATGACCCAAACCGGGAACCCATTCACAGTTTGGGTCACGCACAGTAACCACCAGCACCCACCTAAAACTCCTCCTCTCCAACAGCTAAATGGGTCGCCCTCCTCCACTCCATCGGGCCCTCTCGTCCCCTTGACTGGGCCTTGACAGCCGTGCTTCGGCCGGCCTCGCCCGATGGTGTGCCCCGATGGGCCCCCACCTCGACATGACGACGCTTCCGCCACGGCCCGACGGCCCCCCGCCTCACCGCCGCCGTCGTCCGTGGGCTCTGCTGGTAGCGGCGCCCTTTCCTCCCTCCCTCCCGGATCCGGCGGCCATGACGAGGAGGACCCCCGCGATCCGGCGGGCGGCGAGCAGTGGAGCTCGGATTCGGCGGCGGAAGCGGCTCCCCACGTTCCCGCCTGGCCATGCCCCGTCCCGCCCTGTGCTTTGCGCGGTTGCCGGCGGATCCACTGCGGTGAACCCTCTTCTCCAGCCCGCAGCTCCGTCCGGCGGTGCTTGGCGGCGGCTTCTGCCGCTCTTGGGTTTCAAGCCAAGCTTGGCGGCCCGCCCGGAGGAGTGCGGCTTCGCTATTGCTTTGGCCTTGTGCTGTGGTGCCTCCCCCTCCCCTCCCGTGCTCTTCTAAGCGTGGACCCACCGAGCCGCTCCCGCTCCCTCCTCCAGTCTTGCGGCGGCGCGACGCGGAGGACGGCCGGCGCAGCGTGGACCCGCTCCCTCCCCCACAGCGCCAGAGATTTGCATTGTCCGTCTTCGACGATGCATCTTTGCATTGCGGATCGGCAGGGATGCAAAGTGCATTCTCCGTTTGGGTCACATGTTGGAGTTCGATTTTTGAGGCCTAAAACACTGTGCGCAATGCTTTTTTTGCGTTTGCCTTCCCTTGTTGAAGACAGTCTAAGCATGAAAGTTTAGGTGTGAACTTTTTGGGTGGGCAGAATTGGGCTTGTTTATGGAGGGAAAATTTTAGTGGTATTTAAACTTGTTAGACTAAACGGTACACGGTGAACAGTCAGCAAGGTCACACCGTGTACACGTAACTACACGTGTTACACGTTTTTTGTACTTTAACGATAAAAATAGATATAATGACATGTAAATATATTCAAATAGAAAAATATAATAATAAGTTGTATAATATTTTCATGTGAGAAGTAGGCTTTGCAATTAAAAAATAGTAAAACCTAAAAAGACAATACTATTCATCAGTCGTCACAGCTAGTATAGTACAGAACTAGTCGTACGAAACTCTATTAAATACTAATTTTTAAATGCTAATGCCCGATAGTACATATAACATGTATCAGGTACATGTACACAACTCTCTATCACCTAAACGGTAGGATACACGCTCAACACACCGTGGAAAAACGATTTCCCACCGTTCTGTGTGGGCCGTATACATGGTTTTTGACCGTTTAAACGGTCTGACCGTATAACTTACCGTTTATGGTGTAAACAACACGGTCACCTGGTGAGTGGCATATATACATACACGCCATGTAATCGGTCTACACGGTCGTCAATATGATTTTGTGCACGGCTTTGTGTATAATTGTGTATTATCTATATCAAATTGTAAAACTATTTCATGCCTTAAATTCCCTTCAAAATTCGCATAGAAAACTATTTTTATATGTATATTTAGTGCTACGGTGCAAGTCGTTTTATCTGTCTAGTTAGTGGTCTAAACCGTTTAAACTCTAAACAGTCGGCGGTTGACTGTTTAGTATTTAGGGTTTAACGTTTAAGATAACATTGATTGGAGAGCTATAACTTTGTTTTGATAGTTTTTACACTATTTTGATAGTTTTTAAAGATTATCTCCAATGGAACTAGAAAAATTTCACCTCCAATATCTCCTTAATATGTGGGGACAAATTGTCATTCACTATATTTTTTTCCTACCCCCAACCTCCGACAGAGTGCTGCATCCTCTTCCGTCAACACTCCCTCTCCTCCCTTCCCAAGCTTCTCAGTCTCCCCACCTCTCCTCGTTTGTTGGGCACGTCTCCAAAGCCACATATGGCCGATCTATGCCTGGTGATGACTCCGAGACTTCCGGTGGGGTTAGATTTGGAGCGGCTGAGAAAAAATTTGCTAATTATGAATAAGATTAGGATATTGCTGGCGCTCTTAAATCTCTCGTAGGGGTGAAAATTAGGGACGGTCGAACATGTTGTTTTTTTAGCGCCGCTATGTAAGATTCTGCGTGGGCTTCTTTAATTTCCTCGGGCCTAAACCATGCGCAGGCCCATGGGAAGAATCACAAGCGGACCCTAACCATTCTCTCATACAGACTACAGAGTATTCTCGTTGGGTCGTTCCTCTCCGAGCACACAGTGCCGGCGGCGGCCGCTTTGCCGCTGGGACCGGCGAGGGGCTGTGGGAGTGCAGGCAGCGCCACGAGTTTTGGATCAGCAAGCGGCAGGCTGCCGCTGCTGCTGCGAGGGGCGGCGGCCAGCGGTAGGCCGCGGGAGTGCGGCGAGCGACGAGTGGCGGCAGGCCAGAAACGACTGCTGCTTTTGCTACGACGGACATGTCCCAGCCACAAGGCAAAATTCCTCCTATTCTTCTGATATTTCCTCCGTTTATTCTTTACCTATTGGGCTGCTGGATGCCTGGATGTCAATGTTAGTGCTGCATCTCATGGTGAACTTAATAACTTATGCGTTAAGAGTTCGAACTGTCTGTCATGGTGATCTTAATAATTGATGCGTCAGGTCTATCAGTTTCATTTTGTCTTCCTCCGGAAAGGCCAAGCATGTGAAACATAAAGATAGCATTGTTTCCTATCAGGAGTCTCCTTTTGAAGATGGGTACACAACAGACTTTCTCCTCCAACAAGATAAAAATGGGGAAAAATGATTCCCCGTTGGCCATTGCAATTTTGCAATGGGGCCTCACTAATTGTAGAGTGTAATGATCTTGTCATGTAACAATAATATATGATAGTTGTTGATTTAGTGAATAACAAAAGGGTATTTGTGAGAGTGTTGACAGAGGTAGCCTAAGAATAGACACAGGGATTAAATTATCTAAGCGAAGTTTGCATTTTAGGACGACACAAAAGGATCACCGCTGAGCTTTCTTAAATGCGCAACTGAGCTCATCGATTCACTTGATAAGCAGTGGAGGAATCCAGCAACCTCCCTAATCTTTAAATACTATTTGGAAAAAAGTGAGACCCAACGAAAATAGCTGTATAATTTACTCATGTTTCGAGTTAGCATAAACAATATCAAACATATTCATGAAAATTCAGATATGAAATAAAATCATTGTAATATTATCTACCATATGTGCTAGACATAGTCACATCATTAATACTCGCCTCTTCCTTTGCTATACTTGCATGGAAATATCCTGGGTGCTTGGGCTCAGGTAGGGCTATGTTCTCACTGCCTAGCATTGCAACTACATCTGATGTGGTAGGCCTGTCAGTCGCATTCTCTTGCACACATAACAGCGCAATGTTGATGCACCTCATCATCTCTGGGGTACAACCATTCCTAGCCAATGATACATCCACAAGTGTAGGCCATCTTTGCTCTTTCCATAGTTGCCATGCCTATGAGGATTTTGATCTTAGAATACGTAACTGCAGAAGTTATAATACAGCCAAAACAAATTTAAACATGTCAATATGAGATAGACTCACGTATCCAAGTAGGTTTACGAATTCTCCGTGGTAATAGAAACCTGAATTTCTTTCTCCAGTGACAATCTCAAGAATTAGCACACCGAAGCTAAATACATCAGATTTTGCAGATACGAGGCCTTCAGAAACATACTCTGGAGCCATGTAACCACTACAATGGCACACATGTAATTAATACAACATCAGAGAACCAATTTCTGTACCAAAGTTGCTAAATTTTGCTAGAAAATAACATCATTAATGGAGTCAAAAAGAACTTACTAAGTCCCAACAAGCCTTTCTGTGTTTCCTTCATTATCATTTGAGCCAAAGATTTTTGCCGTCCCAAAATCAGAAATCTTAGGATTCATTTCATAGTCCAAGAGAATATTGCTTGCTTTCACATCTCTATGTATAACCCGTATCCGAGAGTGTTTATGCAAATACAAAAGTCCTTGTGCAATCCCTTCGATTATCACCAGTCGTTTATCCCAATTTAGTAAGGTTCTTCTTTTCTCATCTGCACATCAATTAAGCATAAACACAAGAGAAAAGATCTAGAGTTCAGAAATAGTGCACATTATGGACCGGCTAATTGCTGAAACAGTTATACCAAATATGATGGAGTCTAAGCTTTTATTCTCCAAATATTCATAGACCAGCATTTTTTCATCCCCGTGGGAGCAACATCCCAACAACCTAACCAAATTTCTGTGCTGGAGTTTTGCTATGAGTTGGACTTCGTTTTTGAACTGTGTGAAACCTTGCCCTGAATGTGAAGCAAGTCTTTTTAACTGCTATCTCCAACCCATTGGGAAGCTGGCCCTGTGGAAGTCAATGTAAACTATGATGTACAAGACCATCAGTCTTCATATCATGCAAAATGTTAATTTCTCTATTTGTATGCATCCATGCATGTTTACCTTGTAAACAAGACCAAAGCCACCTTGCCCAAGTTCATTTTCTACCGAGAAGCCATTTGTAGCATCCAAAACTTGTGAATAATTGAAAAATGTGAAATCTGGATTGTTACCTTCTGTTCTCCATACTAGTTCTTCATCTTGATGTGCAATCACATTTGATCTATCCCTCACTCTTTGTTTACCTTATCAGCAGTTGATGTAACCCATTAGTCACAAACTTACCAACAAAAATGTGATAAATGGATGAAGCAACAAATACTAAGTAGCACAAAATTCCATATCTGACCTTTGTTGAGGCTTCTGAACATGATTGGTCCAAAGCAAAAGATGATGCACAAAGTAACTCCAAGTAGAGAAGAAACAACAACCAAGATCCAAAGACTAGTTTTAGTTTTAGGCCCTGACATGGGGACAAGCCATGTGTGTCATGAGATGGCATTTTTCTGGTGTTTCATAAGTCCAAGCAAGCAAATGAAATACTTGTTCCAATGTTTAAACTATCATGTTTTGTTCAATGAGTTCAACAAAACAAACACACATTTCCAGAAGGACGATCAAATTTTATGCTACATTGTACATATTTTAACAAAAAAAAAGGAGCTTACAATTATGTATACGGATTGAGAAATTGCTAAGTGGCTTACTTCTCATAGTTGCGCGTTTTTCACATGGAGTTGATTGTCGGCTACAGTTCAAGTGGTTGCCTGTATAGCTGAAAAAGAAATAGAACATCACACTTAATACTAAATAAATTTAAAGTAGTAAACATAATTTTTCCTTGTGGTCCACTGTATTGCAGATTTGACATACTTGTATTGAGCAACCTGGAGCAGTTGTTCTGGTATTTCACCACTAAGATTGTTGTCTGATAGGTTTCTGCAAAATAAAAATGTCTTACTCCCTCCATTTTTAAATATATAACGATTAGACAAGCTAATTAGTTCAATCCCAAAAACATAGTAATAATTTAAAAACGTACGGAGTATATGATATATGAAAGTGGACCAACTATTGTCATTATTGAACAAATAAAATAGCAATAAATAAAAAACATTGGACTTTGACACATGTCAACGTCTATTGGTTTCATCAGCATGAAAAGCCAACTTACATATTATTCAGTGATGAAAGATTTGAGAGAGAGATTGGGATTGTCCCTTCCAAAAGATTTTCGCTTAGATCCCTGTTTAGGTATCACATTATTGTTAGATTTATATTTATTGACCAACCTGGATAACATGTGCTATGGGCATACTTACAGGTTTTGAAGTTTTAGGAGTCGACCAAGAGAGTTAGGTATGGAGCCATTAAATACATTTCTTCCTAGATTTAGAGTTGTCAAGCTTGGAATGTTCCCAAGCTCCCCAGGAATTGTACCACTTATGCCATTCCCATCTAATAAGCTGAATCCATAATATGAAGAAAAAAAATCAGTGATAGAAAATTAAGCTTATGTATAACTGACCCTCAATTAGAAGGAGAGCTTACAGCTGTTGTAAAGTTGTTATCTTTGCAATGCTTGGAGACAAGATTCCAACTAAGCCTGCTGAGCTCAAAGTTCTGTATAGACAAAAATGAGAAAGAAAAGAAAATATGTGAAGAGAAGTTTCATGGCACTACAAACTTGTCATAGCAGAAGCATGAAAAAGCATTTACATCAATTATGTGGTATCCAAATGAAAACTCTTCTCCTGTGATGAACATTTAGTACTCAGTAGCAATCACTTTAGACACAGATTTTTGCTTTGGATAGAACTATGTGATATAAGAGAAGATTAGTTCAACTAGCAAACACATTAGTTGGTGCTTAGACTAGTTTAGACTGCATTAGCCCTTTGCTTTTGGTGTTAAGAGGTTTGCACACGTCCTTGCTACCGGTACTTGCGCGCACTAAGGTTGAATATTTATGCTTGTAAGTCTTGTCAGTTCACTCCAACCATGTTTGTGGAGTGACCACCGGCGCTGAATGAGAGAGTAGACACCCTTGGCATTTTTGCAGAAGCTCTACCGAGTGAAGATGGCAGAGAGCAGTCTAGGGGAGGTTTGGTGGAGACACCACTTGCACATAATGAAGGCCTATGAGCTATCTATAGAGTTACCTGACTAGGAGCTTGGCTATATCCTTGCAAGGGGGTCAATGAGGACTAGCAGAAAAAGGTCACCGAGCAGATTTTTGCATTATATAACCATTTACGTTCCACACTTATGTTTTTGCATTCCTCTGTGTTGTGCTCTTTGTCTTCTTAATCTAGTTTTCTAGGTTAGTTGGTATGGTTAGAACATAGGGTGCAATTTTTTTGGCGTTAGAGATAGCGACACTAAATGGTTGTTAAGGGAGGCCTACCCTACTTGGTCCCCCTCTTCCCCTGCACCGTCCGCACAGTAGGCTATCATGATGGGCACTATTCTTCTCGCTGCACTGTGTATTTGCCGTTGGCATTTTTCTTTTCGTCTACATTTGCTTGATATTGGATGCAGGTATTCACTGGGCTCTTTCTGAGATGGTCGGCCAACAGCTAGTATTGAGTGGCCTTTTGGTGGAGAGAGGAGAGGCATCGCCTGGCAGAGGTGCATTGACTGGCAGCGAAGGGAGCATAGACGAAGAGATCGACCCTGGAGCAAGAGGAGCGGGCTACGCCATCAAAGCATGGTCAGGTACGCTGGCCCCATGTGTTGGGGGTAGTTGGGAGCCTCTTGGGTTGCCCTCGCACCTGGACAATATGCTTCAAATCTAGGGTACGCGCGAGGGCATTTTGGTTCCATGCAAAGTGCACGGAAAGCCTATAAATAATGCCCTAATGGGTTAATATAAGTATGATGAATGGTAACTCCATTTACACTTAGAAGAGCTTTGCCATTCTTTCTCCAACCCACTTTCGCCACCGCTTCACATCTCCTCGATTAGTCAGGTTGGATCGACGATTCCCTCTAGGCTCGTAGACTTCAGTAGAGCAAAAATGGTTTTCGGTCTTAGTTTTTGGTCCTCTTAGGCGTCAGAGCCTCTTTACCAAGCAGATGCACATCAAGATTGACATCCAGTGAAAATTTGGACAAGTCTAAGTATTACATGTCCGTCTTCTAACCGTCTCACAGATATTATGACTCAACGTTTAGGTTCAGTCTTGCGTCCATAATCCTCTTGCTTTGACTGCGGACGGTTATTAGACATATATATATGTATATATGTATTGTATATATGTTGGCTTGTAATGCAGGTCATTCATGGCTTTAAATATATAAACGGTCACTCGATCCAAGGGGTACTAAGTGTTTACCTAATTCAAAAAGGGGTATATATATGGCGAGTGGGAGATGGCTCAGAAATAAAAACTAGAGATGATAATTGGATTCCAAGCAGTCATAATATGAAAGTTTTGACTCTGAGAGAAAATATTCTGGTTACAACGGTGGATGAACTAGTTAACCCGTTGATGGTCGATGGGATGAACAATTGATCAAGTCACTTTTCTACTCTGTGGATGCTAATCAAAACCTCCAAATTCCACTTTCTCCCGAGTGGGAGGATTTGATTGCATGGCATTTCAAGTAAAATGGTTTATTTTCAATCAAATCTACTTATCACTGTTATTAGTGGAGGCATAGCTTTGGGAATCATATTCAACATGTGAGGGCTAGTGGAATGGGGGTGGCTTTGTTGTGGAAATAGCTCTGGAGACACTTGCTACTGAGTAAAATCAAAATATTTGGAGTGTGTGCTTCATGGTTGTATTGCGTGCTTTGTTACACTTGCAAACAAGCATATTATGAACTCAAGAGAGTGCCCGATGTGCCAGTCAGAAGCGGAGGACATGAGACATGCATTGTTTGCTTACGCTCGTGCTAGACAGGTTTGGAGAGCACTTGGGATTGCTCATGAGATTGATTCACTCCTAGGCGTGGATAGATCAGGATCTGTTGTGATCCAACAAGCCATCAGGCGCGGTGGAAGAGCTTGACAGCGGAACAATATTGGTCTAGCAGAGTTGATTCTAACTGGGTGCTGATATATCTAGTGGCAACGTTGACAAATTGTCCATGGAGAGGAAATCCAGATACCACATCGATCAGGATCACAACAAATTATAAACTGGCATCTAAGAAACGTGCTGAGATGAACAAGGGGTGGCGGAAACCCCCTGAAGGAATTTTGATGATCAGTGTTGATGCAGGTTTTGATGAAACGAAGGGTTCAAGTAGCACTGGAGTAGTTGTTAGAGTTTGTACGGGTGGATTCACCGCTTCTCATAGTTATCTCCTGCATGTGGTGGAAGCTGCTATGGCTAAAGCAGCTGCTCTACCAGATGGATTATTATTGGCCTAGTAAGTCGGCTACAATCATTTGGAATTTCAATCGGACTGCATGAAAGTTGTCACAACAATTCAAGAGGGAGGTTTCTCGCCACGGCAGCGAGGCGATTTATAATGAATGCTATCATTTTGGCAAGATTTTGCTTCTATATCCATTTGTCATTACAAATAAGAAGTGTAATGCAGTATCCCACGAGTTGGCTAGGCAAACTTTGATAGGCAAAAATTCCTTTGTTTAGATAGATGAACCTCCTCTTTTCATTCGGCGGCTGCTCGTAAATGATGTAACTATTTTGTCGAATGAATAAAGCTTGCTGATAATTTAAAAAAAAAGTATTTACCTAATTCTCTGCAGAAACATAGGAGGGTTTTTATTATGATTAGACTTGTATTTGTAATAATAAAAGCAATGGGTTTTTACGTAGAGGAAAAGGAAGAAAATAAAAAAGCTACACAAATCCTTCTAATCATTAAGGTTTCTCTATCTTACCAGATAAGAATGCGAATTGCCCCAGGAGTGCTTGGCGCTACCTTAAACGCGACGCTGGCATCGACAACGCCGAGGCGAGTCTCCGGTTCTCGGTGGTGGCGCAAACACCCTGTGGTTCCATGGACATCCCGCTGGAGGACGCGCACATGGCCATCGCCGTGGCAGCCGGCCTGCCGCCCAACGAGGTCGTCATCCGCCACTTCTACCCCGAGAACTTCATCATCCTCTGCGCCTCCCAAGCTGCGAAGGACAGCATCCTCAGCACCTCCCCCCTGCCGATGGGCAACACCTCCCTAGTGTTGCGGCCTTGGTCCCGGTTTCGACACTCTGATGGGTCGTCACTACGGTATCGGGTCAACATTGTGCTGGAGGGGATCCCACCACACGCTTGGCGCGAGGACACGGCAGCCAAGGTTCTTACCCCTTCCTGCTGGATCCAGAGTGTCGACACTGGGACGGCTACCGCCGATGACCTCTCCACCTTCAAGGTCACCGCCTGGATGGCCCACCCCTCCTACATACCACTCATCTGCTGGCTGGGAGTGGATGAGAACGAGTTGCCGACACACCAGTTCACCGGCGAGTACGCGCCGGCGTACCTTCGGGAGAAGAAGATGCTCGCCTACCAGGTGCTCATTCACATCAAGACGGTGGCGGACTTCAACCAAGCCACCCCGCCTGCCCCGCCGTCGGGGCCACCTCCCCCGACCGCCCGATGGGCGCGGCCAGGCCGGGCAGCGGACACCTGGAGGCCGCCACGCACTGGGGATCGGGCCCCGCCCGCACAGCCTACACTTGCACCCGAGGTACCCCGGATGGTGACGACATCGGCAGGTCCAGGACTCGGGAACCTCCCGCGGAGGGGCCGGCCGCTCCCTATGCCGTGGTGACCACTGCCGGCACCGGGAGATCCGGCCGGCCGCATCGGGATAGGGCCCGCAGCGCCCAGTGGCCACCGCCGTTGCCGCCATCAAGCTCCCAAACCCGAGCCGACGGCAGCACTCGGGACAGACCACGCGCCAGGCGGCCGCCACCGTGCCACCGCTGCCCGAACCAGCGGCCCTATCCCCGGGCCGTGGCGCCCGTTCGCTCACCGCCCTGCCAGGGCGAAGTCGGCCGCCGCCGCCGCCATATGGAGGAGCGCGCCCCGCCCCGCGGGAGGTCATGGCGGCAAAACAGCAACGGCGACGGCGGGCCGCGCCCACGTGTCTGGCGCCCCAAGCCCCGCCCCCCGTGGCCAACCGCACGCACAGCCCACGCGGCCGCCCCCGCGCCACCCCCGGAGAGGAGCCTCTCGCCCCCTGGCGAGGAGCAAGCCCCGCCGCCTCGACACCGCCCGCCTCACGCCCGCACACCGCTGCCCCAACAAGCCCCCGCCCCGTCGGGTGGATCTCTTCTGCGCACCCGACCGAGATCGCCTGGGAAGCAACGCCGGCCACCGGGGGAAGCACCGGAGGCGCCAGACGCGACCGGGTACCCAGCCGGTGTTGATCCCGGGCGTCAATACCTCATGCCGGGGCATACGCGGCCTCCTCCGGCCCCTCGTTCATTCGGACGGCGTCCCGAGGCCCCACGATGGCTCGGTCGCCCTTGGTCTCAAGCCCACACGCCGGCCGCCCCACCAGTCCCCGCCCCGTCCTGTGAGCTCGCTGAACCGGCGACCAGCAGAGGTGCGCCCGGGAGCGACGCGATCCTCGAGAAAACGCCAACGACAGCAACGGCCCCACCTCCGGCTGCTCACCCCCGGTGCCGGCACCCCGCCCGTGGTGCTCCTTCGGTCTCGCTGGGCGCCCGCTTCATTCGGGACGACGCCCGACGCCCACCGGCGGCGACACCACACAAATCGCGCCATGGTCACAACCGCCACTCGGCAGGGGATCGACAAGTTCGCCGCACCAGGAGGCGCGCCCGGTGTGGCTTTCGAGCGAGCAAGCCCCCATTCCGTTGGGAGGGTCTCCCCAACGTCTGCCGCACAAGAACTTGCACCGCCGCGCCCCCACCCAATGCGCCGGAGATGGCCGACGCACCCCCGGCCAGCCAGGCGGCCGTGCACGCTCCCCGCCCACCGGACACTCCCGGCGGCCGTAGGTCGAGCCTCACTACGCAGCCCTGCCTCATCGGTGGGGACCGGGCGCCCGCTTCAACTAGCCGGCGAGCTCAGCCCAATTCACCGCCAAAATGCTGCGGAAGAACAGCACCCCTCGCTACCGGCACCGCCCGGTGCCACCGCCACGACTAGGCCACCGCTGAAGCCGGCGCATCGCGGCACGAGAGCTATCCAAAGTCCCGGCTTCCAAGCGGGGAGAGGTTCTAGAGATGCAACGGCTCGGCATGCTACAGAAAGAGCATCCCAAGCCTTCCACGGCGGCCAAGGCGGCGTACGACGCGATCTTTGTCAACAAGCCGACACCCTCCCACGCCGCCGCCATTAGGGAGCTATTCCCAGACGATCCCCGCCCGGTGAGGTCGAGGAGGCGAGGCGCCGTGCGCGCCTAGGCCTTCTCCCAACCAATCAGGTTGTCCGTTCCATGGATAATCTCAATCTCCTTTGCTGGAAAGCGCGAGGACTGAATGCTAGAGCCCGCCGTGACGCAGTCAGAACCTTAGTGCACGAGGAAAGACCACATTTTGTTTGCATTGTTGAGACTAAGCTACAACTTGTACCTCCGATGCTCGTTTTTTCGATGTTGGGAATGAATTTCGTTGACTATGCGTTTACGCCCGCGGCTGGTACTTGCGGTGGTATTCTCGTTGCTGCACAGAGCCCCTTGTTCAGACTCGCAAACGTCAGGGTTGGCTGCTTCTCGGTGATGGTCCAGGTGCTACCGGTCGATGTAGGGAGTACAAGCCACCAACCTTGGTGGCTCACCGCCGTCTACGGACCCCAGGAAGACAGCAGAAAGGAGCTGTTCCTGGAGGAGCTGGAGGCCATCTGTGATGAATGCGACGGCCCCTGGGCGCTTGTGGGAGACTTCAATCTAATCCTTAATGAGGGGGACAAGAGCAATGACCGTATCGACAGACGCAACATGCACCGCTTTAGGCAAACGGTCGCCCGGCTAGGGCTCCTGGACCTCCACCTGCATGGGCGTTCCTTCACCTGGAGCAATGAACGCCGTGCCCCCACACACGTCAGGCTGGACCGAGCGCTAGTCACGCTGGACTGGGAAGCCATGTTCCCAGCATCAAGTCACCTCCGTGCTCTTGCCTCCGACGTCTCCGATCACGCCCCCCCCACATTGCGGACAAACATGTCCATTCACGCAAAGCCGCGTTTCCACTTCGAGCTGTTACGGCCCAAAGCGGTGGCTTTCGGGGAGGCCCTAGCTACCTACCGGTCGTGCCCGGCCCACATCACGGACCCCCCGCGCCGGCTCGACGCCCTCCTCCGGAACCCGAGACGGCACCTACAGAGTTGGGCAGCCGGCACCATAGGGAACGTCCACGAGCAGCTCCTCCTTGCATGGGAATTCACGCTGAGACTCGACCGAGCGGCTGAACTTAGGGACCTGTCTGACAAGGAGTTCGAGCTTAGGAAGATGCTGAAGATGAAGTGCCTTGGCCTTGCGTCGCTTGAGCGCACCATCGCACGGCAGCGGCGTTCATGGGTACGCTACCTATCGACGACGACGCCAACACAAAGTACTTCCACCTCCTTGCTAGAGGCGAGAAGCGGTGTAACACTATCCTGCGCCTTAGGGACACACGTAAGGCAACTTGTGCAACACCCATGCAGAGATGGTGGCGGCGATTGCATCGTATTTCCAGTCGGTCTTCGGCACACCAGCCCCCGGTGGATCCTCCCTCGACTTCACTGCCATCGGCATAGTCCCCGCCGAGCTCGACGACCTCCACCAGCCCTTCTCTGAGGAGGAGGTACACACCACGGTTGTCAACATGCCTTCAGACCAAGCACCGGGACCGGATGGCTACACGGGGGCCTTCTACAAGGCGACTTGGGAGTCCATCAAATTTGAAGTGATGGCGGCAGTGAACACCTTCTTCGCCGGAGACGCGCGCTCCTTCCACAAGGTCAACAACGCCTCGTCATTCTACTCCCAAAGAAGCCCTAGGCATCCACCCCGTCCGACTACGAGACCCATCACGATGATACATAGCCTTGGCAAGCCGGTCTCCAAGCTCATGGCAACCCGGCTAGCTCCTAAACCGCCGAAACTCATCTCCGCAAAACCGAAATGCCTTCATCAAGGGCGGGGCGATCCATGACAACTTCAAATTTATACAGAGAGCCGCAGCCCTCCTAAAGAAGAAGAAAATGCCTAAAAGCGCTCCTAAAGTTGGACATCTCCAAGGCCTTCGACACGGTCTCTGGACATTCCTCCCGGGCGTCTTTGCGGGCATTCGGGTTCAGCGACGTCTGGGCGGCGGTGGGTGGCGACGCTCTCTCCTCGGCCACCTCCGTGTGCTTGCTTGAACGGAAGACCAGGGGGCCACCGATCACCCACAGCGTGGGGTCCGACAGGTGATTCGCTCTCCCCCATGCTCTTCATCCTCATCATGGAGGTGCTTTGGCTCGCTTTGTTAAACTACGCACGGGATCGGCGAGTCATCCGCCCTCTGGGATCCCCTGGCGATCAAACACCACCGCAGCATCTATGCCGATGACATCATCATCTTCATCCAACCGGTCCCGAGCGAGGCCCGGGCGGTAAAGGAAATACTGAGGGTCTTCGGTGCTGCTTCAGGCCTCCACACAAACCTGGCAAAGTGCTCCATCACCCTGGTTTTCAGCGACGAGGAGTCATTACCGCAGTACAAGAGATCCTTGGCCGCCGAATCACACAATTCCCCATCATCTATCTCGGGACGACTCTCGGCGAAGAAACCGCCAAAACATCGATACAATCGGCGATCGACGCGGTAGCGGGACGACTTCCAGCGTGCCACGGACCGCTCATGGCCGAGTGGACGTCTCATCTGGATCAAATCGGTCCTCTCGGCAATCCCAATCTACGCCATGATCGCCGATGGCCTTCCCCCATGGGCGTGCAAAGAAATTGACGCAATCTGCAGAAGATTCCTATGGACCGGGAAGGAAGGTTCCGTGCGGGGGAAATGCATGGTCTCCTGGCCCACGGTCTGCCGCCCGAAGGAACTTGGGGGGCTTGGTGTCCCGGACCTACACCTGACAAACATGGCGCTGCAGACGCGATGGCTATGGCTGCGACACACGGATGAACAGCGAGCGTGGTCTGACCTCCCGCTACAAACGAGTAACGAAGTTCGGAGCTTCTTCGCGGCATCCACCTATACCATCCTCGGCAACGGCCGCTCCACGAACTTCCGGGAGGACCGATGGATCCAAGGGAAGGTGGTGACGGACCTCGCGCCTTCACTCCCGTCCATGGTCTCGGCTCGTCATCGGCGGGAGACCACGGTGGCCGACGGACTGCACAATCGCGCTTGGATCTCACAAATTCGGGGGGGCATGACAGTACCGGCCATCACAGAGTTCCTCAAACTATGGGATGCGCTCCAGCTCATAAACCTCAGCGAGGCCGAAGACAGACTAGTGTGGAGATGGACTGAAAGCGGACACTACACCTCCCGGTCGGCATACCGTGCACTACATCTAGGATCCCTCCCTGTGCACGGGTGCGAGAAGATTTGGTCCACCTGGGCGCCCTTACGAGTAAAGCTCTTCCTCTGGCTCGCCCTCAGACGGAGACACTGGACGGCCGACAGGAGGCGACGGCACGGCCTCAATGCCCCGGAGGCATGCTTCCTCTGCGACCAGGCCGAAGAAACCATCGACCACATCATCGCCGAGTGCCCCTTCGCCAGGCAAGTATGGTGGAACATCCTAGCACATCTCGGAGCCGACAGCTCGCTAGTGGGGCGTAGCAACTTCATTGACTGGTGGGAGGCATGGAGATCTCGATGGCACGGTGAAAAACGGAAGGGAGCCGACACTCTCTTTGCCCTCGTCGCATGGGAGCTATGGAAGGAGCGGAATGCAAGGCTCTTCCGCGAAACGTCTTCGCCGGTTAGCCACGTCCTATCAGTTATCAAGCACACCGCCGATCTATGGATCGAGGCTGGAGCGCAAAAACTAGATAGTCTCATTCGCGAGTAGTCCGTTACAGAGTCCCGTTGGGCCGGGGGTGGAGCTTTTCTTTAGATTTTTGTATTTCCCCTCCAACGAAAACGCCATGTATGTTCTAAAACTTCCTTTCTTAAATACAAAGATACGCAAGCCTTTTGCGTATTCGAGAAAAAAATTTGATTAGACCTAACTGTCTTGGGCAGGGATGGCAGTTCACACACAGTTCAGACAGTGAGTTATTAAATATCATGAGCTTACATTTCGATAACTTTGTTGTCTTGACACCTAACGTTAGTCCAATTGCAGGGGGTCATTTGGTTATCCTTCCAGTCTTTTAGGACACCACCTTCATCACTGAGCTGCATCCTCATTTCATACAATGCTGTAACTATGGATAAAACAAAGTTTATTTGCTGGTTTGTGAGGTAGATGCAGAGAAGCAAAAATTGGTGAAATGCATCTGATTGACAGAAAAATACCAATACTCTCGATAGAGGTGGTTTTATCTACCTTGTAAGAAAGAAAAAAAAAAACAGTAAGCAAGCAAATTGATATGCACCATTCTTGCTCCAGAATCTATCCTAAGAATTTCTTCTATATATTTAAACTGAAACATTTGACTAGTCACTTGTACAAAAAAGGGACCCATCATTTATCGACAGACACTTTCATGTTCAGAGTCGAATTCACAATTTAAGTATGTTTGTTGATTTGTCTGCTTTCTGGGAAATAAGTATATCTGATCCGGCAAAGAGATATAATAAATTCGTAAAGACCTTACCTTGGTAGTCAGATGTAGCAAAAGATTGTAAGAAGCTCAGTAAGACTAAACCGAAAGACAATAGCTTCATTTTCAAATATCCTCTGAAGTGTTTTGCTTTTCAGAAACAGAAGCACTGTCAGGGTACTCTGAATCTACTTGCTTGATAGAGAGGAAGCAACTCAGCAAACCAATCAGAAAACATAACTCTATATGAAAAAGAAAACAAAGGAGGCGATCAATACTTGTATATATGTGAGCAGGCAAGGAAGAGTTGCAGGATTCAAGAACTTACATATAGGGGAACATGCATGGATCTGTTAAGGCGCTTCTATCTTCTTACGGCTCTCTTTGCTCAGGCTATAAGAAAAACTATCTTCTTACGGCTCTCTTTGCTCAGGCTTCAGATTTCTTATCGAATGGAAGAGAACTGAGCTAAGAGCAGAGAGCTTACTCTACAGGATTTGCTCTTGTCTTGAGCTCTTTAGAGCAGTCACTGGCTGCTGATGGTTGCTCCAGTCCATTTAATTCATTTGCGTCTCAGACTGATTCCACAGTCTGCTGGTGTCGATGTCCCATGTATATTTTATCACTACTGCTAGTATAATTGCAAATTGTTCTGTACTCTGCTAGGTTTTCATTTTTCATATGCAACTTGCTCTCTCTCTCTCTCTCAATGAGTCAAAAAATATCATAAAGTTGACCTAGAGTAAGGAGCTGCTCGGTTGTTGAGGGAGTTGACCTTGCCTAGCCAGCACAAGAATGAAGAGGCTTACTAAGCTGAGCCAGCCGAATTGGCTCACTTGCTGTGGCAAGGCAAGCTTCCTCCAAACCTTGTCCGCACAGGTTTCGATAAAACCTCACTTGACTTCCAAACGAGCTGTTTGTTTTCTATCTTGGCTGGGCAATGTTAAATAGTGCTGGTCAAATAAACCAAACATGCCCTAACAAACCTCCTCCGTCTATAAAAGAATACAATTATCATTTTTCTGAACTCAAAAGATTTTAAATTTGATTAAATTTATTAGAAAATATAAACATTTATGATTTCAAATAATTATCATTACATTGATTATTGAAAAAAAATAATAAACTTTTTGGAGACAAAATGCTGACACTATTTTCTATTACTTAGTCAAAATTTTAAAAATGACTTGTTCTAGACATAAATTTAAATATTTTTTTGAGATTGAAGAGTATTAATACTATATGCGATGACTCTAGGAAAGGAAAAATGAAAGGAAAGGGGGTGTAGAAATTTTTGTGGACAGTGAAGGAGCGTAGAAATTTCTGTGGACTAGATTACTGGAAGAGACCATGATCGCCGGTCTAGCTGAGCTGCTGAAGGCTGAGACTAGAAATTTTTAACCTGGGAGATTGACCGGAGGAAGCAACTCAGTAAACCAATCAGAAAACATAACTCTATATGAAAGAGAAAACAAAGGAGGTGATCAATACTTGTATATACGTGAGCAGGCAAGGAAGAGTTGCAGGATTCAAGAACTTACATATAGGGGAACATGCATGGATCTGCTAAGGCGCTTCTATCTCTTACGGTTCTCTTTTCTCAGGCTATAAGGAAAACTATCTTCTTACGGCTCTCTTTGCTCAGGCTTCAGATTTTTATAGAATGTAAGAGAACTGAGCTAAGAGAGATGTGCAGAGAGCTTACTCTACAGGATTTGCTCTTGTCTTGAGCCGCCTGCCAGAGATTCATTGAGTTGAATCGGTGAAACTCTTTAGAGCAGTCGCTGTTGATGGTTGCTCCAGTCCATTTAATTCATTTGCATCTCAGATTGATTCCACAATCTGCCGGTGTCGATGTCCCATGTATTCATATTTTATCACTACTGCTAGTATAATTGCAAATTGTTCTGTACGCTGCTAGGATTTCATTTTTCATGTGCAACTTGCGCCGTCTCTCTCTCTCAACAAGTGAAAAAATATCATGAAGTTGACCTAGAATAAGGAGCTGCTCGGTTGTTGAGGCAGCTGACTTTTCCTAGCCAGCACAAGAATCAAGAAGCTTGCTAAGCTGAGCCAGCCGAATTGGCTCTATTGCTGTGGCAAGGCAAGCTTCCTCCAAACCTTGTCCGCACAGGTTCCGAGAAAATCTTTGTTTTTTATCTTGGCTAGGCAAGGTTAAATAGTGCTGGGCAAATAAACCGAACATGCTCTCAGAAACCTTCTCCGTTTATAAAAGAATACAATTATCACTTTTCAAGAACTCAAATGATTTTAAATTTGATTAAATTTATTAAAAAATATAAACATTTATGATTTCAAATAAGTATCATTAGATTGATTATTGACAAAAAAAAAATTTAATAACCTTTTTTGGAGACAAAATGCTGACACTATTTTCTATTCACTTAGTCAAAATTTTAAAAATAACTTGTTCTAAACGTATATTTAATTTTTTTATGGGACTGAAAGAGTATTAATACTATATGCGATGACTCTACTCTAGGAGAGGAAAAGTGACAGAATGGAAAAAGAGTGTAGAGATTTCTGTGGACAGTAAAAGAGTGTAGAAATTCCTATGGACTGGATTACTGGAAGAGGCCACGATCGCTGGTCCAGCTGAGCTGCTGAAGGCTGAGACTAGAAATTTTCAACCTGGGAGATTGACCGGAGGACGGTGACCAGGCTCGAGGCTGACCGGAGGCGGGGTTTGGGCCTCTGAAGCTTGAACAGAAAATTTGTAGAACATGACATATCCCGGTCCAATTGTTCTGGTTTGCGCTGGTTGTGGCCCATGTGTTGTGTTGTAGTTGAATTAGCATCACCTAATTAAAGTGGGGTTTGATCAGCTTATAATCTTTTTCACTTTAAATGTAGAATCTCTAATTAATCCTTTTTACATAAAGTGAGTGTTAAAAATGTAAGAGGTTTGGAACCACTGAAAGGGGGGGCAGTAGATGTAGAAAACTACTTGTTTGATTAGGATGTAGCTAGAAAAGCTCTTTATTCCATGATTATAGTGCATGAGTACTCGTTGTCCATTTGTTGATCACCATGGCTTTCGTAGATTTGTTAGTGCATTACAACCTTTTTCAAAATGGCAACTAGAAACACTATTAGAAGGGACACCGTGAGTTTCTATGAGGGGGAGAAAAGGAAAGGTAGGATATTCTTGCAGAGGATCGCAACAGACCTTGGGACATCTGGAAATAAAAAAAGAGGCTATATTGCAGTGACTGGACATTTTATAGATGAGTCATGGACACTTAGAAGCTGCATATTGAGGTGAATATCTTAAAATTGCTTGCTGTCCAAATTGTTTAATTATGCCAGGTGAATCATTGTTTGCTGTCCAAGACATTTTATGAACTGTCCAGCTGAATTATTCACTACAAGAAAATCTTTTTTTATGACAAAACGCCTCATGACGGGGCCTGTTTTCGTCATATAATGTAACATAACATGACAAAAAATTATGTGTCGTCACAAAATTATGAGACCAAAACTATTTATGACGATATTATTTCTTGTGTCACATAAAGGTACCAACTTTCATCACAAATTGTCGGTGGCGGGAGCTTGATGACGATTTTGTTTCTATGACGATCCATACAGTTTTTATGTGACGATACTAAACTCCACTGAATGTTTTATCAAATATGACAGCTCCGATGTCAAAAAATACCCCAATAGGTGCTAGACCCTTGACCCATGTCTCTCTCTCTTGGGCCATTTCTGGCCGGCGTGCAGCCTACTCCCGCACCTCTCCTTCCTTCCTTGGGCTTAGCCTGACCCTCCCTCTTGCGCTCTCCCTCTTCACACGGGCCAAGAGCCCCATTTGTCACACGGCGCTTAAGCCCAGCCAGACCACCGTGAGCCTTGTAAAAATGAGAATGAGAAAAAAAATGTTGCTCATGGGAGGAATTGGACCCACGACCACAAGCTCAATATCTAAAGGAGGTACCATTGAGCTACTCAAATTTTTTGATATAAGATGTGCACTTTACTCTTATATATATCTAAACATTAGCAGGTAATGCACATGCATCATCTGCTCATGGGGTTCATCATAAAAATCACAAGAATAGCAGGTTTTTTTTTACTTTTTAATGCAATATTGCATTGTTTGGTGTAGGTTTATATATGTGCCATGCCCCCATACTGGAGAGGTTATTTGTGATGCATTGCATAAATGCCTCCAGAGTTGGATTGATCGGAGGGTATCAACTGTGACTCTTGACAATTGCAGTGCCAATGATAACATGATTAGCTTAATGGAAACAAGGATGGGAGCAACTAATTTGCTATTGAAAGGAAAGTAGTTGCACATGCGGTGTTGTGCACATATTCTCAACACGTATATAAACCACATACAGAGGAAAGTTGTGCACATGCGGTCTTGGCTTAATGGAAACAAGGATTGGAGCAACTAATTGGTCCCACATGCAGAGGAGATATTGGGACTCTCATCCCCAACATCTCCTCTGCATGTGGGGCCAATTAGTTATTTACTATATTTTCCCTTCTGAAAGGTCCTTGTTTGGTTTTGGTAATTGAGTGACAACCTAGGTGGACTAATTGTGTTTATGTGAGATATGCAGAGAATTAGTCCACAGGTGATGAAGGAGCTTAATGCATGATACATGACATGGAGTCATGTGGCTAGAGGTGAAGATCGAGACAAGACTTGGCTTGATGGACCGGTCGTAAGTGTGAAGGGCAAGTTGGAGGCTTTGAAGCCGTTGGTACCGAGTGTCGGGAGGCTTGAGCAAAGACTTGACGCCGAAGGACCGAAGCGATGGTGAAGAGCAAGTGAGGTCAAGATCGATGGACCAAAGGCCATGTGATGATATGAAGTGAATCATATCATTCATGTGGAGCGGTCGGTGCATGTGTTGCATCGGCATTGGAGGAGATGGAATGGAAAGCGCAAGGCAAAGGTATAACCTAGGGCATTTCCATTTCACCGGTCATAGGTGTGTAGAGAAGTTGATGACCGGGTTTAGGATAGATGGCCGTACTATCAAGAGGGGCAAACTTGTTTGCATATCGGTCATCTAGTGCCACCTGAGCGATCTAACTTTGCATCGTGTTGCTAGGATCGAGTGGCGATGTGAGAAGGAGTGAAAACCCTTTGAAAAATGATTGTAAAAATGCTAACATATTAGCACATGGTGATGTACACTTGGTGGTGTTGGCACATTTGCAAAGGGGATGGTGTTTGCAGGGAAGAGAGGGGTTTGGGATCCGGGGATTCAGCGTTTTCGTGGAAGTGAAGTGCTCATTTTCCATTGCGCCGGAGGCCAAAAATGGAGGCGAAGTCGTCGGAGTGTTTCTCGCTGAGAAACACTCGACCGGACGCTGGTCCAGGAGGGACCGGACGCGTCCGGTCAAGTGTGCGCGTCCGGGCGTTTTCGGTGGTGACCGGACGCCGTGGGACCGGACGCTCCAGTGCCGCGTCTGGTCGGGCGAAAGCAAAGGGCTTGGCGCCGGTGAGCTAAGATGGACCGGACGCCGGGGAGTCCGGCAAGGCTGATCGGACGCGTCCGGTCGATTTTGGCTCTCGGGGAGCTCTTCGGTGTGTGACCGGACGCCGGGCGTCGCGCCCGGCCGGGTGGACGGGGCGCGTCCGGTCAAGGTGGCGTGGCGCGCGCCGAAGTTAGCCGTTAACGCGCCAAGCTTGAAAGGCGAGGACACCGTAACACCCCTGGTGTTACGCGCTTAACCGCCTGTCAAATCATTTCGTGAGTATCGTGTTTATGTGTTAATGCATGTCTTGAAGTGTGTAGATGATTTCTGGTAACCTAGAAATGCAAATAAAATCATTAAAGAAAAGTTAGTTTGTAATGCCCTTTTATATCACTTAAGGTTTAAGATCAATTTTTATTGAGTAAAATTAATATAGAACAAGTATGTGACACCTAAATAAAGATTAAAGCATGAACTTTGTAGGTTGCAATGCAATTTGTGTCACTGCAAAATAATTTTGTTAACTAGGCTTTTCAATAGCTTGAAAATGCAACTTGGAGATAAAATTCAGCTTTTGACTTGGAATTTTTCCGAGTCTGGAAACCGAGTGGCAGTGCTATGTTTGGGTTTAGTTTCTGAAAAATTTAGTTAGTAAATAGTGTCATGTTTTAGCTCTTATTAATAGCCTAATGTTCCCTCTTTGGCTTACTCAAGGTGGTTTAGCCTTAAACGTTTTAGTTTAGTTGTTTCAACCGCTTTAAAATTCGTGCGCGCATTAGGGTCTCGGCTGCATGTCACCGTGAGCGCGGTCACCACGCGGGTCACCCGGTGCGGCACGTCTGGCCGTGTCCCGATCGGGCGCGTTGCGGGCCGAGCCGCCTTGGCTTTGCCGTGGTTGGCCGTAGTTAGCCGCTACCCCCTACCGTTGCTCGAGTCGCCGCCGCCTCCGGGCTCTCTGCGTCGCACCGCCGCATCGCTGTCGATGCAACGCGCCCACCGCCGCGGCTCACCCCTCGCGTGAACGGGTCGCGCGAGTTCCCCACGCCAATGCCGCCCGGCCGCCCGCCCGCCTGCCGCCCGGGTCGCGTCACGCCATCGCCCGCGCTGCGCGACGCGGCCGCCGCTTCCTCCCCGCTACCATCGCGTCGCCGCTTTCGTTGCTGCCGCTCGCGTCCACGTCATTTGCCCCGCCCGTCGCGTCGCCGTCCCGCACTACGCGTGGGCTCGGCTCAGCCCTTTCGGTGCCGTCGCCTCGGCGCCGCGTCTGCCGGGCGGCTTCGAGCCTCGTCTTGAAGGACGTCGCGCCGAGCACAGTCATCTCCTCTGCCATCCCGACCGGGTGACCCCGCTCGCCCTGTTGGCATGGATGGGGCACATCAGTCCAATTAATCGCGTCTATAGCTTCGTCATTAAGTGCTCTGGCCGACCGATCCCATCTCGCATTGATTCGAGCAGAGCCAAGCTCCAATTTGGAGTTTTCCCTCGCCGTGCTCCATGAAAGGCCGTGAGCGCCTCGTCCGAGGCCATCACCTCCTCGAGCTCTAGAGTCCAATTCCATGGCATGGATAGCTTCGCCTCGATCCCCTCTTCATCATGCGCCCCTCCACTGAACCTCTACTGCCATCCCTTGGGCGCTGCCGCGGTGGTGTCCATCCCGAGCGCCGCCGTCTCCGCCCCGCGCACGTGGCCAGTACTTACCGACACTCCTTCGTCCCCCACCAACACCGCAAAACACGTCGCTATTAGTATCCGGAAGCTCACTAGCCTTTGTTAAACCGCTCTCCGAGGTCTTTCATGGTCGGAACGGGCGCCGCTGCCGCCGCGGATTGCGCTGACCATGGACTGCCCTCCGGGCCATGTTGCGCCCCCTGCCAAGGGTCTTGTTGGCGCGCCCCATGGATGCACCGCACCGCGGTTCGGGCTATGGACCGCCCGGTGGCCACCGGCAAAAGGGCTCCAGCCGGGCCAGAGCCACCACACACTACCCGACGCCCGCGCCGTCGTCAAGCACCCCGCAGATGGACCTCCCCGGTTGTAAAGATAACAAGTCCAAGGTGTTAGGTGAGAATCTCCTCTCTATGTGAATAGTGCCAACAGTGCGTATGCGAATAGCTAGGAGTTCAGGGTCCTTTTTGCAAAGTGGCCAGCGAACGTGGGAGAGCCGGACTGGGCCGGCTGTTTTCGCGCGCGTGGGCCGTGCCCGAGTGGGCCGCTCCGGGCTGCTTTGCCCTTTCTCTTTTTCTAGAGTATTTAGAATTAGTTTTCCAATTTAATTGCTGAGCTGAACTTTGGAAAATCATATAAAATCGTAGGAAAATCCAAAAATGATGAAACCAATTTTGTTAGTCTTCTAAATTCATGATCTATCTATTGGTATGGTTTGTTCATGTGTTTCTACTATGCTTCCAGTCGGCAATTAATTGCTTTAATATGCTTGTCCTTAATAGATTAATTTAGATAATGATTTATTATGACAACAAAAGTTAGTAGCTTTAGCTCTAAGTTTCATGTAGTAGTTATGTTATATATATATATATATATATATACGTGTGTTCCCCTGTAATTTTGGTAGCTCTAGAATAGTTGGTTTGGTGAGATAGCTAAAATACCCTATTTAGAATATATGTTAACGGTAGCGATGACGGCATGAAAAGATGTTTTATGAGTTCTGTACGTAGCTTACGGTGTTAGCCATTAGAGCTAGTTTGTTAGTATAGTTCGTACGTGTTGTATTTTAAGAGTTGTTGTTGCCTTTGTATTGATTGCATCATCTCGCATTTGCATCGTTGCATATCATAATAGGAACGATGATGAACCGATGCATCCGAAGGACTTGGTGTTTCCTTGAAGGATGGTGCCATGGTGATCATGTCCCGAAGATTGGAATACTAACTTTGGTTGTATTTTTTACCCGGGCAAGCCCCGGTTCATAACCCCTACTATTCTGAACTTTTATATATATATATATATATATATATATATATATATATATATATATATATATATATATATGTTGCATTAAGTTTGAGGAGTTG
The DNA here is from genome assembly GCA_015844335.1 of Chrysopogon serrulatus. Classification (NCBI taxonomy): domain Eukaryota; kingdom Viridiplantae; phylum Streptophyta; class Magnoliopsida; order Poales; family Poaceae; genus Chrysopogon; species Chrysopogon serrulatus. Next base: position 70,580 of record JADLZL010006289.1, on the reverse strand, counting down.
AATGAAACCCACCTGCATAAATATCCTTATCCACGAGTCTTACTAGTATAACAGGGATCGTGTAGATTTGCTATGCTACAAAGTTGCTTGGTAGAAGTCGAGTGATTTCCTATCACTCACGAGAGATAGAATTATTATTATTACTATCATGTTACTATCATATGGATTATATATAGATAATAAATGGAGACCGGGCGGGACGGTATTATGGACCGTGGATGGGCGTTGGGCTTGTTGGGTTTGTCCCGCCTGTGTCGATTAAGGACCGATCGTTGCTAAGGGTTGAAGGTCAAGTCGCAAATCTCCTTATCCCAAACATATACTTGTTTATGGGAGCTCGGAAGGCTTGCTCTCTCTTGTCTTGGATTCTGGCTCCATCCGGACCGATTTATATAGGGTGGTGCATATATGTATTTTTTTTGGGTTGTAGGTCCTTGCACCGCATTACGGCCGGGCCAGTAATGTCGGGGGCTTGGAGTCCCAGTTAGGATGGGGACCTGGAGCCCCGGGCAGGAGAAAGCAAGCTGTTCTTGTCTGTGTCTAGGATGCAGATGAGGAGTGTGTCTCGGGGTACCCAGCTGGGCACATTGATTCACGAATCGCTGTTCTTGAACGGTAACGATGAGGGCTTTATTCTGGCAGCGTAGTAAGAAATGGAACTTGGAGATGGATAAAGATGGTTCTGATTGCTTATCACTTGCTTGAAAGTAGTTCAGGTGCTTACCTAGAATGGTTAGCTAATGAATTAATCATGACTGCTAAAATTTGAATATAAGGACGCACTATTAGTAATGCTTCCCTGCAAATATAAACCCAGCAAGCCAAACAGTCTTGCATATTCCTTGGAGTCATTTTATTTCCTTCGTCGTCAAGTCTTCCCGAGTACAATTGAGTACTCGGGGTTTTATCCCCCCCCAGGCGGAGTAACAGGTGGATGCTAGGCTGCGACTTTTGTGTGTGGATTCCTCTCGGTGGGCTCAATGAGAAAATTCCAATTACGCCGCGATAGTAGTTTTATTTTTTTTTAACTTCACCAAAGGATTTTATAAAGAAAAGTTCTATAATGTTATCATCATGTTAAATGGTTAGTCATGAATTGAATAAATGTTTATTTCATTTGCAATAATGATCAAGTGTACAAGATACATCGCTTAAGTTTAAAATGAATCAACTTTCATTTTGCTACAATCGTATTTATCCTTTCCGCTTTGTATATAATACTACGATCAAATGTAAACATGTGATGTAAGAAATGTAAGATTGTTATAAGCTTTATTCCCTTATTTGTGATCCTGATGGAAAACTGTGGATTTTCGAGTTCTCCCGTTGGGTGTGCTCGACAGAAACGATTAAATTAGTGTGCTCCCTTGGGTACTTAGTGTCTAATTGAAGACAAGTACTCTTGTGAGTGTATTAATTTAGGCGGTTCTGCCACAGACACGTGGCGTCGTGGGAGCGGCCGGACGCCGCGATCGACGCGTCCGTCCGGTCGTCACTTGGTGAGCGTCCGGTCGCCTCTGGCCGACCGGTTTTAATGGCAACGGCTCTTTAGCCCTTGGGGCTATAAGTAGTTGCCTTGGCCGGCTGTGGCTGGTAGCTGAGCAACTTGGGGACTTTGTGTCCTTGCTTAGTAGTGCTTAGAGAGCCTCTAACTCACTAGAGCTTGTAGTAATTGCATCCAAGAGAGAGTTAGTGATCGCTAGTGCATTGCATTGAAAGATTGCAAGGTGTGGCACTAGGTGAGAGAGTTGCAAGCCGGTGGTGCTTATTGCTCTTGGAGGTTGCCACCTCCTAGATGGCTTGGAGGCTTGTGGGCATCGTTGTAGCACGCTCAGAGATTGAGTGGTGCTCCGATTGCTAGTCACGTGGAGTGACATTGTGAGGGGGATTGTGCTCACCTCGCGGGGATCGTGAAGAGCAACTCTAGTAAAAACGTGTCATTGAGTTACCCTCACTTGGGTAGTTGCTTGCGGCGCCCGTGGAGGGCTAGGCATTGGAAGCCTATTAGCTCGCGCAACACGAAGTGTGTGGTCGACACAACGGGGACTAGCTTAGTGGCAACCAAGTGAACCTCGGTGAAAAATCGATGTGTCATCTTGCCTACTCTTCTCGTCGGTTTGGATTCACTAGCTTGTCTTTACTTGATTCATTACTTGTGCTAGTGAGTAGTGTTGCTCTTGTGTAGCTAGTTTGCTTGTGTAGCTTGCTAGTTACCTTCTTAGCTTGTGTAGCTTAGAAGTAGCGATTGCGTGGCTAGTAGGCTTGTGTAGCCTTGCTAGTCACTTTGCTTAGTTTGTGTAGCTAAGCAAGTGAGCTCACTAGTTAGGCTTGTGTAGCCGTGCTAGTGCGAACTACTAGTGTGCTTAGACTTTGTGCGCTTTGCTCACTAGTATGTGTAGGTGCTCCTCGGTCTGATTGAGTACTAGTTGCTTAGATTTGTGTGACCTTGCAACCTAGTATTGGATAGGCGAGCACTACCTAGCCTTGCACCTTAAGTGATTCAACCTAGGATTATTTTGTAAGGTGCTTGATCATAGATAGAGGGGTGAAGTCTTGATTAGACCGATAGTTTTAATTCCGTATTTTATTTGGTCATCCGCTGCGATTAGATTTTAGAAAGGACTATTCACCCCCCTCTAGTCCGCCATCTCGACCCTTCACCTTCCCGTTAGTTCGTTCTCTCGGTCTCCCTAACATCTAACTCTGAGCACTGCATCCCATCTGCCACCCCTCATCCATCACCACTCCCTCTCTCCCTTTCTATGCTCCTCTTCCCATGCTGCTCCTTCTTGGCCATCTTTCCTCCTCGTTTGTTGGGCACGGCTCTAAGCTACATATGACCGATCTACGTCAAGTGCTGCCCACCGTCGCCGACAATGAGAAAACGATTCCAAGACCGTTGGTGACTTGGAGATGCCAAGTACGTGCTACTTCTCGTATTGGGGCGAGTTTAGGTTCCTCATTTTTAAGGGATCGAGGGTTAGATTTTGAATGGCCTAGAAAAAATTTCGCTCATTGGGATGAGATTGGGACAAAGTTGGAGCTCTTAAATCTCCAGTATTACAGTTTTTTTCTTGTTGGGGGTGATGCTTTTAGCGCCCTATACATGTAAGATTCTGTGTGGGCTTCATTCCCTCAGGCCCAAACCACGCGCATGCCCATGGGAAGAATCACGAGCAGACCCCAGCCATTCTCTCGTACAGAGTAGGGATTCTCGTTGGACCGTCCCTCTCCGAGCTCACTAGTGTCGGCGGCTGCTGCTTTGCTACTGGGACCGGCGAGGAGCGGTGGGAGTGCGGGCGGCGCTGGGAGTTCTAGATCATTGCTGTGTGTGGCGGCGGCAAGCGGCAGGCTATGGGAGTGTGCCACGGCGGCGAGCAGCGGCTGCCTGCCGCTGCTGTTGCAAGGGATGGCGGCAAGAGGCGGGCCACGGGAGTGCGACGAGCGGCGGCAGGCCGGAAACATCTGCTGCTATTGCTGCGACGGCCATGTCCTAGGCACAAGAAAAAATTCCTCCTATTATTCTTATATTTCCTCATTTTATTCTTTACGTATTGGGCTGCTGAATGCTTTGATGTCAATATAGTGCTGCATCTCATGGTGAACTTAATAACTGATATGTTATTGTTTGAACTATCTGTAACTAGTCAGTTGGTAATTGGTAATAGTAATGTCTTTGTCTTCTATGTTTATGTGTAAAGTTTCCTGATGATTGACATGTTTTTGGAGCAGATGCTAAATGACTTAGCCCGCTATTGCCTTCTTTAGCCTTTGGGAAAGGCAGCCGTTAAGAGGCTTAGCCCACTATTTAAAACATTGTTCATGACATGTAGCATGGACATCATTTTATTAGGTATGTCAGTTTCACTTTGTCTTCCTCCGGAAGACCAAGCATCCGAAACATAAAGATAACATTGTTTCTCTATCAAAAGTTTCCTTTGGAATATTTGTCAAAAAAAAAAAAGTTTCCTTTGGAATATGGGTACATGAGAGACTTTCTGCTCCAATGAGAAAGAAATGGGGACAAATCATTCCCCGTCGGCCATCACAAATTTTGCAGTGGGGCCTCACTAATTATAGAGCGTAGCTACCTTGTCATGCAATAATAATACATGATAATTGTTGATTTGGTGAGTAACAAAAGGGCATTTGTGAGAGTGGTGACAGAGGTAACATAAAAATAGAGATACATGGATTTAATTATCTAAGAGTGATACCAAGTGATAGTTTGCATTTTAGGACGACATAAAAGGATCGCCGCTAAGCTGTCATAAAATTTGCAACCGAGTCTATCTATTCACTTGACAAGGAATGGAGGAAGCCAGCAACCTCTCAAATCCTCAAGTACTGTTTTAAAAAAAAGTGAGACCCAACGAAAATAGCTTTATAATTCCCATGTTTCGAGTCAGCATAAACAATATCAAACATATTCATGAAAATGCAGATATGAAATGAAGTCACTACAATATTATCTACCATGTGTGCTAGACATAGTCGCATCATTAATACTCGCGTCTTCCTTTGCTATACTTGCATGGAAATATCCTGGGTGCTTGGGCTCAGGTAGGGCTATATTCTCACTGCCTAGCATTGCAACTACATCTGACATGTTTGGCCTATCACTCGCATTCTCTTGCACACATAACAGCGCAATGTTGATGCACCTCATCATCTCTAGGGTACAACCATTCCTAGCCAATGATATATCCACAAGTGCAGGCCATCTTTGCTCTTTCCATAGTTGCCATGCCTACGAGAATTTTCATCTTAGAATATGTAATTGCAGAAGTTATAAGACACCCAAACAAATTTAAACATGTGAATATGAGCTAGACTCATGTATCCAAGTAGGCTTCGGAAGTTTCCGTGGTAATAGAAACCTGAATTTCTTTCTCCAGTGACAATCTCAAGAATTAGCACACCAAAGCTAAATACATCAGATTTTGCAGAGAAGAGGCCTTCGGAAGCATACTCTGGAGCCATGTAACCACTACAAAGGCACACATGTAATTAATACAATAACAGAGAACCAATTTTAGTACTAAAATAGTAATGTTTTGCTAGAAAATAACATCATTAATGGAGTCAAGAAGAACTTACTAAGTCCCAACAACCCTTTCTGTGTTTCCTTCATTATCATGTGAGGTAAACATTTTTGCCATCCCAAAATCAGAAATCTTAGGATTCATTTCATAGTCCAAGAGAATATTGCTTGCTTTGACATCTCTATGTATAACCCGTATCTGAGAGTGTTTATGCAAATACAAAAGTCCTTGTGCAATCCCTTCGACTATCACCAGTCGTTTATCCCAATTTAGTAAAGTTCTTCTTTTCTCATCTGCACATCAATTAAACATAAACACAAGAGAAAAGATCTATATAGTTCACAAATAGTGCACAACATGGACTAGCTAATTGATGAAATAGTTATACCAAATATGAAGAAATCTAAGCTTTTATTCTCCAGATATTCATAGACCAGCATTCTTTCCTCCCCTTGGGAGCAACATCCCAACAACCTAACCAAATTTCTGTGCTGGAGTTTTGCTATGAGTTGGACCTCGTTTTTGAACTCTGTGAAACCTTGCCCTGAATTTGAACCGAGTCTTTTAACTGCTATCTCCAACCCATTGGGAAGGCGACCCTGCAGAAAAGGATTTTTCTCTCTAACTCAAGTCAATGCAAACTATGATGTACAAGATCATCAGTCTTCATATCATGCAAAATGATAATTTCTCTATTTGTATGCATCCATGCATGTGTTACCTTGTAAACAGGACCAAAGCCACCTTGCCCAAGTTTATTTTCTACCGAGAAGCCATTTGTAGCATCCAAAACTTGTGAATAATTGAAAAATGTGAAATCTGGATTGTTTCCATCTGTTCTCCATACTAGTTCTTCATCTTGATGCACAATCACATTTGATCTCTCCCTCACTCTTTGTTTACCTTTATCAGCAGTTGATGTAACCCATTAGTCACAAACTTACCAACAAAAAAATGATAAATAGATGAAGCAATAAATACTAGGTAGCACAAAATTGCATATCTCACCTTTGTTGAGGCTTTTGAACATGATTGGTCCAAAGCAAAAGATGATGCACAAAGTAACTCCAAGTAGAGAAGAAACAACGACCAATATCCAAAGACTAGTTTTAGTTTTAGGACCTGACATGGGAACAAGCCGTGTGTCATGAGATGGCATTTTTCTGGTGTTTCATAAGTCCAAGCAAGCATATGAAATACTTGTTCCAATGTTTAAACTATCATGTTTTTCAATTCAATGTGTTCAACAAAACAAACACACATTTCAGAAGGACGATCAGATTTTATGCTACCTTGTCGTTAGGTGAGTACATATTTTAACAAAAAAAAAAGGGAACTTACAATTATGTATACAGATTGATAAGTTTCTAAGTGACTTACCTCTCTTAGTTGTGCGTTTTTCGCATGGCGTTGGTTGTTGGCTACAGTTCAAGTGGTTGCCTGTATAGCTGAAAAGAAATAGAACATCACACTTGTACGTACTAAATAAATTTGAAGTTGTTAACCTAATTTTTCCCCATGGTCTGCTGCTTTGCAGATTTGACATACTTGTATTCAGGAACCTGGAGTAGTTGTTCTGGTATTTCACCACTAAGGTTGTTGTCTGATAGATTTCTGCAAAATAAAAGTGTCTTACTCCCTCCATTTAAAAAAAAATATATATATAACGTTTAGACAAGCTACCTAGTTCAGTCCTAAAACAGAATATATTTAAAAATGAAGGGAGTATATACTCGTATGATAGTGGACCAATTAGTGTCATTCTTGACCAAATAATATAGCGGTAAATAAAACGTTGAACGATGACACGTCAAGTCTATTGGTTTTATCAGCATGAAAAGCCAATTTACATATTTTTTAGTGATGAAAGATTTGAGAGAGAGGTTGGGATTGTCCCTTCCAAAAGATTTTCGCTTAGATCCCTGCTCAAGCATCACATTGTTAGATTTATTGACCAACCTGGATAACGTGTGTTATGGGCGTACTTACAGGATTTCAAGTTTTAGGAGTCGACCAAGAGAGTTAGGTATGAAGCCATGAAAATCATTTCTTCCTAGATTTAGAGTTGTCAAACTTGTTATGTTCCCAAGCTCCCCAGGAATTGCACCATTTATGTCATTCCCATCTAATAAGCTGAATCCATAATATGAAAAAAATCAGTTGTAGAAAAGTAAGCATATGTATAACTGACCCTCATTTAGAAGGAGAGCTTACAGCTGTTGTAAAGTTGTTATCTTTCCAATGCTTGGAGATAAGATTCCAACTAAGCCTTTTGAGCTCAAAGTTCTGTAGAGACAAAAATGACAAACAAAAAGAAAATTTGTGAAGAGAAGTGCATGGCATTACAAACTTGTAATAGCAGAAGCATGAAAAAGTTCTGTTGAGGACGCCCTATGTGTAATGTCCCGCCTCCTCGAGGCTGGACCCGCTTATATCTGACAGCTTTAATAGGACCAATACTACCCTCACAGACCAACATCAGTCTTTTCTGCGTACTTTGTCCTCACTCATGCGCATCCAGGAAGAACTTCCTGGTCGGTCACCCAACGCTCCAAACCAAGCACACAGAGTTTTTGGAGATGGGCTTCCAAAAAAGAAGTTGCAACTTGTTGGTATGAGTATCATATTAATCCTATTAAGCCCTGAGCCGGGGTGTTACACTAAGTGTTTCCCTAATTCTCTGCAGAAACCTAGGAGGGTTTTCCCTAATGATTAGACTTATATTTGTATTAATAAAAGGAATGAGTTTTTACGTAGAGGAAAAGGAAGAAAAATAAAGAAGCTACAAAAATCCTTCTAATCATTAAGGTTTCTCTATCTTACCAGGCAAGAATGCGAATTTGATTAGACCTAACTGCCTTGGGCAGGGATGGCAGTTGACACACGTTTCAGACAGTGAGTTAGCTTACATTCCGATAACTTTGTTGTCTTGACACCTAACGTTAGTCCAATTGCAGGGGGGTCATTTGGTTATCCTTCCAGTCTTTTAGGACACCACCAACATCATTGAGCTGCATCCTCATTTCATACAATGCTGTAACTATGGATAAAACAAAGTTTATTTGCGGGTTTGTGAGGTAGATGCAGGGGAGCAAAATTGGTGAAATGCTTCTGATTGACTGAAAAATACCAATCTGACGCAGCAAAGAGATATGAATTTGTAAAGACCTTACCTTGGTCGTCAGATGTAGCAAAAGACTGCAAGAAGCTCAATAAGACTAAACCGAAAGACAATAGCTTCATGCTTTCAAATATCCTCCGAAGTGTTTTGCTTTTCAGAAACAGAAGCACTGTCAGGATATTCTGAATCTGCTTGCTTGATAGGGAGGAAGCAACTCAGTAAACCAATTATAAAACAAAGATGAAGTATAACTCTATATAAAAAACAAAGGAGGAGGTGATCAATACTTATATATATGTGAACAGGCAAGGAAGAGTAGCAGGATTCAAGTACTCACAAATAGGGGAACATGCATGGATCTGCTGAGGCGCTTCTATCTTCTTACAGCTCCACTCAGGCTTCAGTTTTCTTGTAGAATGAAAGAGAACTGAGCTAAGAGAGATGTGCAGAGAGCTTACTCTACAGGATTTACACTTGTCTTGAGCCGCTTGCCAGACTCACTGACTTGAATTGGTGAAACTCTTTAGAGCAGTCGCTGATGGTTGCTCCAGTCCATTTAATACAATTGCAATAGAATGATTCCACAATCTGCTGGTGTCGATGTCCCATGCATTCATATTCTACCACTAGACAACTACTGCTAGTAATTGCAAAGTGTTCTGTACGCTGCTAGGTTCTGTCAGCTTCATTTTCATATGCAACTTGCGCCGTCTCTCTCTCTCTGTGATCTCTCTCAATGAGCTAAAAAAATCAAAAGTTGACCTAGAGTAAGGAACCTTCTCCGTCTAAAAAATAATACAATTATCACTTTTCAAGAACTCAACTGATTTTAAATTTGATTGAATCAATTAGAAAAAAATATAAACATTTATGATTTCAAATAAGTATCATTAGATTAATTATGGCATATTTTCTTAATAAACTTATTTGGAGACAAAATGTTAACACTATTTCCTATTCACGTGGTCAAAAATTTTAAATGACCTGTTCTAAACGTAGAATTAAATATATCTTTTCTGGACAGAAAAAGTATTAATAGTTTAATTCTATATGTGATGACTCTAGGCGAGGAAAAATGACAGTAAAGGAAAGGAAAAGGAGTGTAGTAGAAATTTCTGTGGTAACAAAGGACTGTAGAAATTTCCGTGGACTGAATTACTGGAAGAGAACACGCTCGCCGGTCCTGCTGAGCTGTTGAATGCTGAATGCCTGAATCAGCGGTAGAGACTAGAGATTCTTAACCGGGGAGGTTGACTGAAGGATGGTGACAATTGGAGGCACGGAGGTTGACCAGAGGCGGGGTTTGGGCCTTTGGGGCTTGAATGGAAAATTTGTATCCTGAGTTTGGGCCTTTGGGGCTTGAGTGGAAAATTTGTAGAACTTGACATATCCCCGGTCCATTTGTTCTAGTTTGGGCTGGTTGTGGCCTATGTTCATGCAGAATCTCCAGATTAATTCTTTTTACATGAAGTGAGTGTTAAAAATGTAAGAGGTATTCTATTTATATGTATGGGCTCCTTCCCTGTGGTAGCTGGGCCATGCATAATTTTTGGATAGATGTTATAGATGGGTACTCAAAACCAAACTAAAAATAACCCGGTCTCTCCAACCAAATAGCGAACTAGGACCATTTACATCCTAGAAATGAAACAATCCCGTCTCATCTTGTCCCTAAGCTAAACTCAACTATAGATTGTGGAGCACTTGCATGAAGCTTTTTCACTGTAGATGAAAAGAAGATTGATAAGTGGTTTTAAGTTGTATCTTGAGTCCGAGACTATATGTTGCATAGAATATACTATGCTTTCATTATTTTGCAATGACTATGTACCGCCGAATTACAGAGGCTAGAACTTTATTTTAGTTTAAATGAAACTTCCTCCATCTAATAAAAAGTATGAAACTTCCTCCATCTAAAAAGTATGCTTTTGTCATTGATCGAGTTGCACAACACCTGTTCAGTGACCAATTTGCGGTACAATTAAGTCGAGATGACAAATGTGATGTCATTGAACAAGGTATAAATCAGGTCACCATGGACAGTTACAACCAATTATCACTACCACGAACCAAAAAAATTGAACAAAAAAATTTCGCAACCAAACCAATACGGCATGGTCTGTGTGTCTTAATTTCTGTGCCACACCCATCTCTACGATCTAGCTTAATTATGTACACATTAATCTTTCCGTTTTGCTGCTTCTCTCCTAACACTAGTAGTATGTGCAAATTGCCATGCTAATTAACCATGAGCGCCTACGCCCCTCTCTCCTTGATGTAGCTGGACGTCCTCCGGTGCCGCCGCAGCGCGCTAATGTGCGGTCCGAGCTCACCGCCATCCCGGTGATGCAGCACAACGTCGGCGTGGACCGCCGAGTTGGGGAACTTCTGCCGGTGCCGGTCCTGGTGACTCTGGTGCTGCTTCTTCTCCGCCACTTTCGTTTCTATTGTCACGTTGACCTTCTCTCCATCAACAACCTTGGTGCCTTCGCTCTCCTTTCTCTTGTCGTTGTTTTCTTCTTCCACGATGACGGTGAACACAAACGGGCCGACCTGAAGGTAGTCGTCCATGTCCAGGACGGGCTCCAGGGCCTGGAGCGCCTCCCTCATGGTGGGCCTAGACTTGGGGGTCTGGCTGAGGCATTTGTACGCCACCATAGCGGCCCGTTCGGCCCCTCTGCTCGAGTACTGGCCCTCCATGGCTGGGTCCATGACCCGATAGAGCTTGTCGGGCTTCTTGAGGTAGGGCCTAACCCAGTCCACTAGGTTCTGCTCCCTGGGCCGCCGAGCCCGGTCGACGGACCGGCGACCTGTCAGGAGCTCTAGAAGCACGACCCCGAAACTGTAGACGTCACTTTTGGCGGTCAGGTGCCCTGTCATGATGTACTCTGGCGCAGCGTACCCGTTAGTCCCCATAACACGTGTCGTGACATGGGTCGCGTCGCCCTGAGGCCCATCCTTGGCGAGCCCAAAGTCCGACAACTTGGTGTTGTAGTCCTGCAAATCCAAAGTACCAGATTTGAGTTAGGCGAAGATCATCGCATTCGTTCATTCATAGGTGACAATTACAGTGAGGTACTGCATGCATGATGCTTGGATGCTAAGACAACACCCCGGGCCCTCTCAGACTATCACTGTCAGAATCAAGCTGTTTAAGCTAGTCGTACTACTGCTAGTAATGCTTTGATGCCAAGAAAATAATGCAGTACGGACGAGACAGCTGCAGGTTCTTTTTGATTAATAATTATAATTATATACATGTAGCCATTATTTAGGTAGACCGTATGAGCTGGGACTGATAGGAATTGAGCATCCAAGAAACTTCCAAGCTGCAATCATGCCGGGGGCTGGTCTTCTACCAAAAGCAGCCAACAGTTTTGGAACGCGTGGCAGACGACTTTGACGCCCATCTCCTATAGGCGATTCAGGGTCAAATCTCCCAAAAAGTGGATGGATTTGTACTGATCAAGCTTTTTCATGAAAAAATGTCCGTAACGAAGGAATTTTATGCATGATTTTTTTAAGGCAGACACAAAGGCAAGTGTCGTCACTATCCTTTTCTACAACTACGCAAGAGCTGCCGTCAAAAGCATCGAGCCGTCTGCGTCAGAAATGGCCGTGCTTTTCCTTTCCCAGCGTCGAAACTACCACTAGACTCCAGTGCATGTAATAAACGAAAAGAAAACGCAGAATTTTCACGCTGAACAACGTGGATCAGCTAGCTCGCTCACCTCGTCGAGCAGGATGTTGGAGGCCTTGAAGTCCCGGTAGATCACCGGCGTGTCCGCGCCGTGGAGGAAGGCGAGGCCCTTGGCCGCGCCGACGGCGATCTTCATCCTCCTCATCCATGGCATCGAGCCGTCGAGACCTGCACGATGAAGCTTCGTCAGAACCAATTTTCCAAAGCTACCATTATTCTGAATAAATATGATTAATAAACGCCAATTGTTTGGGTAACCACTCTACTAAATTCCACTAAATCACTAGCAAAATGTAACGATGGAGACGGACAGAGACGTGAAACAAATGAAGCGTTGGTAAAAGTAAAACTACTCACTTCTGAAGAGGTGCTTCTCGAGGCTCTGGTTGCTCATGTACTCGTAGACGAGCATCCGGTGCTCGTCCTCGTAGCAGTACCCGACGAGCTTGACGAGGTTCTCATGCCGGAGCTGTCCAAGAAAGAAGACCTCGGCGAGCCACTCGCGGTGCCCCTGCGTGCCGCAGTCGAGGTCGAGGTACTTGACGGCGACGTCCTGCGCGTCCAGCCCCTTGCGGAGGCCGGCGTCGACGCGGCCCCCTGTAGACGGGGCCGAACCCGCCGGAGCCCAGGTAGTTGGCGCGCGAGAAGCCCCCCGTCACGGCCCGCAGCTCGGCGTACGTGAAGGCGTGCAGGTTGGAGCCGGAGAGCGTGAGGGAGAGGTCCTCCGGGGTCAGCGTCCCCGACGAGCTCAGGCTCGACAGCGACACCCGCGACGCCGACGAGGATGGGAGGAGAAGGACGCGCTCCGGCCTGTTCCTCCTGCTCCTCCTGCGGCTGCTCCGCCGCCGACGCGGCGGCGGTGATGGCCCGTCGTTGTCGTCGCCCGATACCGCGACGCTGTTCACGCCCATGCAGCAGAGCAGCGACCTCCACGCCTGCTGCGTCGTCGAAGAAGACATCGCCGCCGTACTGCGTGCTGCCTGCGCCGATCAACTCCAGGAACAACGAAACCACCACCGGAGGGAAATGCGCTTTCTTTGCTTAGTTGCTTGCTTGCTTGCTCTGTCGCGGCTGTGGAGGGATCGATCGGATAAGAGAATTGGCCGGCGGCGAGAGGGAAGGGGAGGGGAGGAGTTGAAGAGAGCTGAGACAGCACGCGCGGCTACTGGTGTATATATAGCGGCAGCGGCAGGGGCTGGCTGGGTCAGGGGCAGGGGCAGGTCGTCCAACCGTGCGGCGTCCTACGGAACGGGGCGTGGCGGCATCCCCCCCTGCCTGTGCCTGTGCCTTGACCCTGTCGCTGGGCGCCGCCACCGCGGAAACGGCGTCAGAACCCGGGCAAAACCGCGGTTTCCCTCGAACCTCCTTCCTCTGTTTCTCCAAGGAAGCGGAGTGGTTGAGTTGTTGGGCGTCCTCCCCTTGCCCTCCCCTGCTTTTTGGACCCGGCGGACGGACACGGACGTGGACACGTCCTGTGTGAAATCTGAAATCTGCCGCCGCGGACGCCTCGTCGTCCCGCCCCCGGCGACGATTACCCGACGCTGACCGGTGAACGCAGCGCGCTTCACGTTTTCCTTTTTTTTTTTTTTTTGCTCCTCGCGGCCTCGGCGTTACTATGTGACTCCGATGAGCAGCGGTACCGGTACGTGACGAGGCGTGAATGCGATCGGTAACAGGTCGGTGTCTTTACACGGGGGAGATCCGATCCCAGGTTGCTTATAACGAAATCACGCGTGGTACATGCCCGGGGGCATTTTTATTTACCCATGAGGAGCAAGTAAAGTGAAATAAAAGCGAGTGCGCAGATCATGTGAGAAATCTGCACGAGTATTTTATCTGTAGCTTGCTTTCTTGCTGGTTGTGCTCTCCTCCTATTTTCTCTTGTTTCATTCAGTTAGGGGTAGATGGCACGAGGTGTGTGCTATGACTGACTAATCCTCTGTTTCGGCAGGATAGGTAGTGCACTAGTGCTAGCTCCGTAGCTGTAGAAGCTATAGCTAAGCTATCAGCTATGGATGCAATGCAAGACTGAAAACCGGTATAGCGGCGGCTTGCAGCGCATCAGATTCCTGCAGAGAGAGGGAGAGATCTTCCACGCAACACGCTCCAGTTCCAGCGACTTCTTGCAGACGGCACACGAGTGCACGACGACCTTTCCATTCCACCCCTCTGCGATTCATTCATGGACGACGACATCTCCCAATAATGCTGTGCCTGTGCGGACAGGCAGGCAGGCAGAGGGGTTGCACGTACGCCCTGATGAGCAGCCCGGCTGTCTGAACCTTCCCCAGCTAATGAACAGGATAAGGATTCAGGGCATGGCGCAGCGCCGTGTCTTCGGTTGCACTGGCACCCCCAATGATGGCTGTTCGTGGAGTCCTGGCAAGAATCGTGGCCTCGAGATTAGCTGCTGCCTGACCGGGACTCAGCGTAGCTGTCGTGTTTATCGGTTTGGAATCTCTTGTGAAATTGTTTTTCCGCGGGTAGACTTTGCTCTGTGATGGACTACCTGTCTGTCTAGCTATTGGGGTTAGACTTGGGAAATGGGAAGGCCGTCCACAGCTCACACGGTTGTGTTGCCGATAAAGAATGTGCCTGCGGCTGGCCTGTGGGGATCAGATTATTCCAATTTCCAACTCCATGCCAAATGGAGACCCGAACTAAAGAATGTGACCCGTGGCCCTCATCGGATTATTCTAGTAGCAGCTTCCGATCCCTAATCCGTGCACCGTAAGAGTAGTTTACTACTACTGTTACGTACCGTCTGAAACGTCTGAAATCTGAATGAATTCCGATTGCTTGTGCTTCGAGTGAGAAAAAAAAAGGAAAAAAAAAAAAAGAAGCAACCGAGCGCGTTCTTCGGGGACAAGAAACGACGGTGTGACGGAACCGGAAGAAACACTGATCTGATCCGTGACGAATGAATCAGTGTTGAACATTCTGATGACGCACACGCATGCAGTTGAAGCATCAACGTTGGGTTTCGACTTTCCACTTCTTGTCAAATGAAACTCCTCGCTATATCTCTCTCTCTCTCTCTCTCTCTCTCTCTCTCTCTCTCTCTCTGTCCCTCTCTTGTTCTTAAAGTAAGTGATACGGAATCGGGAGAGAGTATCGATCTGGTATGGTGAGCTGACATTTTACCCTCTCTTTCGGGAAGTGGTGGTTCAAACGTTCTTCCGTGCGCATTTGGGTGGTAAACAATACACCCACCAAAAGCTGAAGGTGTTGTTTATCGTCCGACGCCCGCAAATTGGAAAAGGAACAAAAATATATTGTCGACGCTTAAAGCTTGGTTTGAAATTCTTTTTAGGTATTTAAATTTCCAAAATACGCATATAGACTTTTGAACTTACTAATCATGTGTATTGCATATCAACAAAATTTACTTACTCAATCTGCCTACGTGACATGCTGACTGCGCGATAACATGTCACCAAATATATGGTTCCCACATGACAGCCTCATCTCTCTTTCCACTACTGACATGTGATCTCCACGTGCCAGTGCCATGTCATCACACAATGGCGTGTCACACAATCAAATTAACTCACGTTTTGGTGATTTGAATCTCACATGAAACGATGAGTATATATGCATCTTCAAAGTGTAAGACCTAGATAGCATCTCGAGCCATGTTCAAAATATTTTACTCTTGAAAAATGCTTAATATTTCATCGTTCCAAAAAAAAAATATGATTTTTGGTTTCCCAAGTAAATCATGCATTTTTAAGTATGACCGAATCTATAATGAAAAAGGGATTACTCTCTCAGTCCGAATTGTAAGTTATTTTGATTTTTGTAGATGTGTAGATTTACTACATATCAATACATAATCTATAACTAGGTGCATAGCAACAGTTGTGAACTTTAAAAAGCTAAAAAATACAATTTAAAATAGAGAGATTAACATTTATGATACTGATAAGTATCATTGGATTAATAATATAGTATTTTTTCAGAAAACATATTTGAACACATAAATATTGATATTATATTTTTTAAGAATTACACAAAGACAACGCAGACGCTCACAACACGCACGCACGCTCATCCCTATAAACACACGCACGCAAACCCTACCCCTATGAGCACCTCCGAAGAACTGAGCCGGCACATCTAGAGATTCCCGAAGTCACCACTGACGCCTTGTCGTCGACGGGGACGTCGTCGCTTATCACTTAAAGCGTAACGCCGATAAATCCTAGAAAAGTCCCAGGAAAAAATGCAAGCAACAGGATTTGATCCCTGGTGGGTAGCGTCCCACTGGACAGTCCTACTAGTAGACCACAGGTTAATAATATCAGTCAAAACTAGAGTTTCTCATTTAGAATCGGAGGAGTATAGCCGTTGGCATATTTGGTTCAAGCACTGGCACCGCCAAAAACATCTATCCGAGCAGAGTTCCAAACAGCCAAGAGGGTACATATAAGCTTGGTGTTTGAAATATGCCTCTATCCACGACCGAATTAAGAACTATAGTATTCATCATCACACAAGGGAATTTTTGCTCCCGAAAGCATAAATATAATCAGGCTATCAGCGACAGGGGAGTGGAATTCAAGATGCCCGAGGCGACCAGCAGCCGGCCGGCCGGCCGGCCACAGCGCCAGCCAGGTCGCCAGGCCCAGGCGTAGCACGCATTTTCTCGGGTGCTGCTGCTGCCGCCCCAGTGCCCCCCCTACGCACGCACGCAGATCCATTGTAACCAAACGGCAGCCAATCAATCATGCGGACAGGGGACGGGGGTCGGTCACGCGGACCGCGCGCCGATCGCCCGGAAAGCGACGCCACGCCGCCTCTGACCCCGACGCCGGCCCGATCCAGCACAGGCGAGACCGCGAGAGCGAGCACGCGTCCGCCTCCGCCCGCGCCTCGTGCTGGGGCTCGCCGCTCGGGTTTTTTTTTCCTCGAGAAAACGTGCCCGAATTCCCGAAATAAATGGCTGTTGTTCGATGACCGCGACACCGTTTTCCGGCTCCGGTAGCCTCGCCCGCCGCGCACACCATGCATGCCGGCGAGGTGCCCACCCCAAGTGGCTCGGCCACGACCATGCTTTTGGGAGCATCCATACTGGCACTACTACTCACGTACAGTACGCATGCATGCCACTGTTACAACATCCCCTTTGAACCTTTCCAGAAACAGAACATTATTATTATTACGGAATCGAATACTGTAGTGCCAGTATGGATGCCGTTTTGCTCCCTTTTTTTGTGTTTTCTATTTCTATATGTTATTAATTAAATATGACAATTCTTTTTAGATAGTGGAAGCAAGCACGTCTCTTGTGATTTGCACCACGAAACGAAATATACGCAGCCATTTCCATTCTGTCGCACAGCTAGCTAGCTAGCTCGGATTCGACGAGGATAATTTCTGAGCCACATATATATACTATACACGCCATCTAGCAAGCACGATAACAAGGTGGTCGCCGCGCCGGCGCGCTAGCTACGTGTACGGTCGACAACGAAGAGTTACATTGATAGATACACTACTCTTATACATACTATACTCCATAAGTCCGTATATGAAAAACGTGGGAAATAAAAATGCCGATGCAGCGTTTTTCCTTTTTTTAAAGAAAAAGATGTTGACGCACGCAACGAGACCGTGATGGCTAATTAAGCTCTGTACTAGTACGAGTTAATGAGTATGAATATGATGATGATTGGGGTATGGTATGGTGCATGCATGGCAGCCTCGTCGTCAGTCGTCACAGGGCCCTACTAGCTGAGCACGGATTATATTGATAAGGATATTCCAATTTGGGGCCTTCTTCTGGACTAGTGACGCCGGAGGGCGATGATTACCGCCACGGCTTCCTTCGTTGCCTGCATGTAGCCAAAGCCAGCAGACAAAATTCCAAACGAGTAGTCGTCGGAACGGCAGAGGTCCACGCGCCAGCTGTGTGCACGCGCCATTGTAGGGCTCGTTCTTGTGGATGGCAGTTTGCAGAGTTTCAAGGTGAGGTGCGTTGCGTTGCTTGACCATGCATCGTGCTCATTCGATCCGTGATCATTTCGTTCTTCTTCCCAGTCCCAAGCGGAAAAAAAAAAAGCGGAATTGAATGCCTCGCATTTTAATTAGTTTATTTATTTATATGCGCGATCGAGATATTTTGCAAATCGATCTTTCTATAGCAGAGATTCATGCATGGTTCGTTGCTGTAGACTGTAGCAGACTTCACTGAATAGGGACTGAGCGAGTCGTGGCCAGAAAGCTCAAAAAGCATTTGCCTTGTTGGAAATTCCATCCCAGGCACTGTACGCGACGTTGCCACCAGCTTTTACTGGGTGAAATGGACTCGGAGACTCGTGCGGCAATCACCAAACCTGAAAGCAACACCAGCAAAGTGGAAGCCGGCGGCTCGACAAGGCAGACCACAAGTGAGGAAGTTTACAAGGACTGGTACTGTAGAAAATTTCATACAGCTGCTTTCAATATAAGCAGGACCATAATGGTCTTTGGTCTAAAAAAAATTTCATACAGTACAGTAAGTCGCCATTGTATTATTGGATGGAGCGAATCGATGGTGCTCAAAAAATCTGATTGGAAAATACCGATCTTTTTCACTACCATCATACCATATATTCGGTGAAATTTATGGTGGTTTTTTTTATATATTTCTCTCTTCCCATGAATCCATGATATATTCTTCATCCTCTTGTGTTTCCTATTCTTGTGGTGGAATTCATCGTTTCTATCTCTTTATATTATATTTAATTTTATATATAATACTCCGTATAAGTGAAAGGGTTTTGTTTTATTGCCAAAGCAATGTAAAGTTACAATGTTTGCTGTACGTTGACCTGGAACGAGGCCATCTAGTACGCAGAAAGAATATATGAAAGTAAATTGGCTTTAGGGATTTCCTTTTACGTTTGAATCCACATAAGATTAGTTGGACGAACAATTCTGCAAGGTTAAAAAGTTTTCAACACATATTTACAGAAATCAGACTATAACTAACCCCAATACCCCCATGATGTCAAGAAATATTCAAAAAGGCATATCACCGCCACTATATAATATCAATTTTGGTGAAAATTTGAGGTGATTTGAAAATCGCAAACACCCAAACCAAGTCAAGGACCTGAACTTGGGTGGGTAGTTTTTATCACAAGAAACCCCCATCTAGCTGAGCTACACTCTGTTTGCAATGTGGCTTTCACTATTGTTCTCTTTATTTTAACTTTTTTATATATCTTTTTTTGGTGAAAGAGAAGGAGTGTGAGTCCTACCGGAGATTTTATTGATGAAGAGAACAGAAATACCAGTACAAAGATACAGAAAGACATATCAAGAAAAAAAAGACCAGAAAAGTAGAAAGGAAAGCAGTGTGAAGTTACAAACACGTTATCAAGGATTCCAGGTTTTGTTTGCCTGTACGTTGACCTGGAACGAGGCCATCTAGTAGAAAGAATATATGAAAGCAAATTGGCTTTAGGATTTCCTTTTACGTTTGACTCCACAAAGGATTTAATTGTACAAACAATTCTGCAAGGTTAAAAAGTTTTCAACATATATTTACAGAAACCAGACTATAATAACTAACCCCAATACCTCCATGAAGTCAAGAAGTATTCAAAAAGAAATAACCACCAATTGAGGTCTTGAGGCATGCTGTACACTTCTCACATATATGTCACTTCCCACACCTTTGCTATTTCTGAACTTTGAAGTTTGAAGGTTGGTGACTGACTGCAACCTGAACCCATGTCTGATCATTTCCAAAGGCACATTTAAATCGATGCCAAATCTTTTGGTACAAGGAAAAAGATCAATCCTTTAGAAACACTAGTAATTCATACGAAGTTGCGCATTCACCTCAGCGCAACTTATCATGGTTATCTGACATTCTCCTGATTCCTGATGTACAAGAAACCTGGAATTTTTTTGGTTTGCTATTCTACTGGTAGCAAATATTCGTGTACTGCAATTGGCATTATTCATGCACACATCGCCGTCAACCTTTCTGTTGGATGTAGCAAAACTCATGTTGCAAGACAAATATCTTTTTCATATCTAGAAGACGATCAGTACCTATCTGAACAGTAGTGAGAGTACAATAATTTTGCTTTGGCAGGAAGCCAGGAAGTGATGCTAGTAACATTTCTTCCCAGTGGCGTAGCTAGCTAGGTGGCACGTTGTGCCATGGACCACCATAGGATTTAGATTAGTGTTAAAAATATAGTGTTTGTGTTCCATAATACAATAAAAATTATAATTAGAACACTATTTTTTGGCTCATTATATTAGATGGACCACCCTTGCATTGATCCCTAGCTACGCCACTGTTTCTTCCACTATTAGGACTATCATATTGGGACTTTGGGAGATAACTAATTAATTAGCGAGTGTCATTATCGTCACACCTCACATCATTTAGCCAAAATATCTTGGGATGTCGACCATGCAAGTCATCACTGAAGAAAAATGCCAGGTCAAGAAAGATGGATCAAAGGTTCAAAAATCACGGTTAGGTGCTTTTGAATTCCGTGGCTGTGAAAGCAAATTCATCAATTTGAAAGGGAGTGGTGACGATGGAAACTGAAACTTCTGCAGTGCAAAGTAGAAGAACACGAGAGATACTAGGAGAGTAGGACTTCTCCACAAGCTTGGCCTGATGATAGCTCATGTAATGTTTAATGAGACTGATTAGAGGTGGCCTGCAAATATCTTGCAAAAATTGTAATTTTGAATAGGAATTTGGAATATCATTTGATGGAGACACCAGAATTAATCCAATCTAGAATTCTTCTGCAATTAATATAGCATGCATGCTGATGTTCATCATTTTTGCAGCACGTATAGCCCACTGTTTGTTGTACAAATATTGATAATGACATCGACAGTGTAAAATTTGATCTTTTGAATAATCTCCAATCTAAATCAATTATTTTTTTTACCTGCAGATTTCACCTTTGCACTATGAGTACTCAACAGGCCGAGGCAAAGTTTGCGTTTGTGATTTGGAGCTTACCCTACTCAATGCTTCGATTTAAATAAAGATGAAAGTTGGAAAAAAAAAAACAGGGGATTAACAAACATCCATTGTTCCTTTTCACCTATTAAAGGACGGTGGCATCCCTTGGTGCTAGTAAAAACATATTTGGATATCAAAGGCTAATTGTTAGCTAGCTAAAATTAGTCAAAATTAGTTATTGCCTTCGACTAGTTGTTAGCTAAGGCTATCCGCACTCTTCATCCTCTATATCCATCCTTTAAAAGGAATATTCTGTCCTGGTCATCAAGATTCTCTCCTCTATACTCAATTCTTTCGCAACCATCCATCCTCTATATCATCCTCTATCCATTATGGGGTCCACTTGTCATTTTATGTGAATATATCCATGTGACATCTTATTTTGAAGGATTTATTGAAACGAATTTAATGGTGCAATCAGAATTTAATTTGAATTTTTGGTTTGTGAGTTATAGTATTTTTTTTGTTAGTTGAAAAGTGGGGCCGCCACTGCTGCTCTTGCATCTTCTCCTCTCTCCCTCCCGTGCATGCTTTGTGCCTGACGCGCCGTCCTTTAGCGGAGCTTTGTACCAGCGCTAGATTTCACGGGACCACCAGCCATGCGGCAAAATAATGTATGCCTTTACCGGGTCCGGCGCAAGGTGTTTTTGCGCTATCTTGATCCTGCAAGACCGGATACAGGGTAGCGCTGCAGTCAGTCTAACTCCAACTAATTTAGGTTATTTTTTAGTCTCGTAATTAGTCCTAACTGATCTAAGCAGGTCTAGTTATTTTTTTTATTTCTTATTAAAAGAGCATGCTAGTAAGTAGTTAGTCGTATCCTATACATCAAGCAAATGAATAATTTGAGGTCCTATCCATCAAGCAGATAAATAATTTGAGGGCCGAGGTAATCGAAATTGAAATTGTTAAGTACCAGTACCACTCAAGGTATCTTAATCATGTCATGGCTGACATGTAATTGACTATTTTATTGCTGCATCCATAAAGATCTACGAAAAGTTCAAGGAGATCGATCATGCAAGACACATACATAATTCTCTGACGCAGATTAGCCAGCTCTTTCCTTGCCGCTCAAGTTTCCAACAGAATTATCCACAAAACAAAAATGTCTCAGCAGAATTAGTCAAAAAGAAGAAGATTTGTCCTCGGGTAGAGTTTCTTGCTTTCTTATAATAACCATGAGTTGACAGCAGGGAGATTCGTTAAGAGGACACGGGAGTACGGATGGCGCGATGACGTAATCACTGAAGAACATGTAGTGTCAGCAGCTCTGCATGTAAGACGATCATGCTTATGTGAGGGGTGAGATAGCAAACTCTGATCTTCGACAATGTGAACGAATCTGAAATCAACATAAATGCAGTCTTTTTTTTTTTGGTTCTTTGAAAAGTTCTTCCAACAAAAGAAGCACTGGAAAGCTCTTCGAAGTCAGCTGCTCAGCTTTGTGTGTGATTGCAGTGGTTGTTGCTTTGTCATGTGAACAGTAAACAAAAGTAGGCAGGCATTTGGAGCTCCGAGGAACAGTGGTTGTCTCTCCATCATGTGAACAGTAAACAAAAGTAGGATCAGGCATTTGGAGCTCGGAGGAATGCTCTGTGTTCCAGTGTTTTTGGTTTGTCACGGGAACGGCACTTTAATGGCGATTTGGTCACCAACTGCACACAGTGCCCTAAAAATAAAAAAAAAACAGATGTCTTCTAGACCTAGCATTACGAAGCTAAAGTCGCCGTATCAAATTAAAAGTTTTATACTACCAGCTTGACGAAATAGTCAGACCAAATGGCCAAAGGGATCGGATCGGCTGAGTTCTTAATCTAATCGCCCTTACATTCCATGCTTTCACCGCGGTTTCGTCGGAGCAGGTGATTCGGATGATCGGTTAGGTGAAACTGAAGCCAGGATCGAAAGCTGGAGGAGGAAATCAGGTAGCTATAAGGAAACAGCGTGTTTGACAATGATGATGCTACTATTATTTTACTGGGTATAGGCAGCAACTCACGCAGATATTATAGTTCTCTTAGCTGAAGGAAACAGCCATTACCATTAGCGTCACTGTCAGACAAGTGTGATGCCTGCACAGTTGCTGATCTTGCAGGTACATTTTGCAGCTATTATGTGACAATTCTGTTTCATATACTCGTGTAATTTGGATGCTTGCCATATGGAAAAAGAACAGAAATTCAAGATCCTACAGCGAACTCGATATATGGCTCTAACCGAAATATTTGAGCCATTCTCTTTTTTTCGCGACCGGGTTGAACGCCCGTTTTTCATTAAGAGGGAAGCAAAGCGGGTACAACCAGATCACGAAGGCACGATGTGGGCGAGAAGCCTACATGTGCGGAACAGACATCTATACTACTGGATGCAGTTCACGTCGATTACAGATTATTAGCATATTGCGACAATATCAGCTCAAGCGCGCGCATCGGTGCTTAGCCGGCTGCGGCCTAGTCCGCTGCCTCTCGCATGATCACGGCAATGACCTCGGCAGCGGTCGACGAGTGACGCGCGAACACCCTAGCATTGCGCTCTTTCCAGAGACACCACGAAACCAGCAGCAACTTGGAGTCGAAGATTGGCCTGGATGCTGAGTCGATGCGCCGCCGCTGGGACGTCCACCAGAGTACCACCAACGACAAAGCATCTTCTGCAATTGAAAAACACAGCACTACAGCAGCATACCGCGGCGTCCTCACTCTGCCAGACACAATCTGTTCAGTTCAGCTGTCCTGGTTCTGATTCCCAGCAGTCACACGTGCCCAATATCTGGCAGTGGCAGGTGGCAGCAAACGGGATTTCCTTAGGAAAAAAAACCAAATAAACTGAAGATTCATGACAGCAGCAGCATCCGCACGCTTGCACCGACCTGCATGTGCGCATCGCACGGCGCAGCTGCAGAATAGTACGATTATTCTTGTAGGAACCTTCTGCTGGATTTGGATTTTGGAGCAAGGGTGGCAATGGCAATGATCGACAGTCCATATTCCGGGACAGACAGCAATACTCACAGTACAGGGTGGACACCGGAGAGTCTCACACACATGATTGCAACTGAAAACAGCGGCATCCCAACGATGCAATCCGGATCGACGGTTTTTGCTAGATCATAGAAACCGGGATCGACGGTTCGCTGCTTGTAGAAAGGACAACACGTTGACACTGCAAAAGGAGACAGCAATTTGGTATCAGTGCTAGTAGTTTTGAGCTGGATTATGTGAAAGGTCTGATGCGCTATTATTCATGGGCCTGCTCAGCTACACTTCTGCTGTTTCTGCAGCAGCCGCTGCTGCTTGTTTTTCTTGTACGATGAACAGTAGTAGCAGAGGTGCTGCTGCAGCAGCTGCGGCGGCAAGCAGTGCCGATCACCGATCAGCCGGCATCTCTATTCTCTACTCTAACCCGTGTTCTGCTGTTGTTCACAAGCTGATTTTTCTTTTTTTTTTTCTTTTTATCTTTTGCATACGTATTTGTTAAGCCTAATTTGGCATGGCAGTAGTAGATGATGATGATAAGATATGTCCTTTTTTTAGAACTTTTTTGTCGCACTTCCCAATGGAGCACGGTAGCATTGGCACACACTAGTTAGCACTGGAGTTTTACTTTCCTGCCATGGTGTGCCCTAAGCATTTTTTTTTTTTAGAAGACCAAGATTGGACTACGCGAATGGGCTTTGCTTCGTTTCCAGTGAGCCCACAATTTGTTTGGTGTGCCCTAAGCAATTTCCACAGCAGGCTTGGCTCGACGGAAGAACAGGCCCATGGGCCATCGAGCCTAGGAGTAGCTCCCTTCTCGTATTACTCAACTTTCATGCGAAGTATGTTTTTACCTTTACCTTGCAAACAAAACCACGTGCATGGATAGCAAATGTATTTCCTCCATCCATAAATAAGTTGTTTCTTTACTTTTAAAAACTGTGTTTAACTATTCATCTTATTCTATAAATATTATGGATCTTGTTATGACCTATTTTATCATTGGAGATACTTTAATAATAATTTATTTAGTTTATAATGTGTACAAAATTTTTAATAAGACAAATTATCAAACATAGCTTTTGAAAGTAAAAATAATAGATTATTTATGGACGGAGAGAGTACACCTCAACTCATTTCCTGAATTCTTGGATGTCCAAGCTAACATAAAAGAATGATGTCTGTTAAAAAGAATAGTCAGACTTTAGCGAAAAAAATATACAATCTAACATTTTAAGAGTATACACAGTTTTCTGTTACTCAAAGAAAAGAGAAATTACTTGCCCATGGGAATTTTGAGAAGTACGATTAACTAACGATTAGTTATGCAATTGCTAGGAAATGCTAAGGTGCAAGGACCACGGTGGACCAATAAGAAAAGAGAAATTACTTGCACATAGAATGATTTATGAAGAACTTGGCAAGCTACGACCTATGTAATTGGTCCTAGAATGAGCACCAATGTGAGCACATGTACATCTGGTAAAGATAAACCAAGCATAAAGTATTGCACAAACTAATGATGTTAAGGTGTGTCCTGCAAGAGCGAAAAATATTAAGACAATAACCGTAGAATAGCTTTGCATGCGGCCATGTAAGTAAGGTTGAAAACGGAACAGAAATATCCCGAACCAAACCGCATCGTTTTTTATATTTAATCCGATCGAATTCGTATTTTTTGTCCGACTTTATCATTTTTGTTTTTGTATTCCGGATGTTTCAGATTTCAAATATAAAAAGTAGAAAACGGTTTAGATATTTTTCAACCTGTTTTTCTACTTTTCTACTTTTTAATTTGATAGTTTTCGAATTCAAAATTCGGTTTAAACCGAATTTGGTTGATTGCACATGTGACGTGGCCCAATTACAACCTCGCTTACTGCATAGCTTATGCTTCTTTCCACTGGGTGGCCGGTTGCTCTCTTATATAGATGGTGCCTAGCCTCATTGTCATTCATTGTGCACTTATTAATTTTCGTATACACTTGAACTTGATCATATATGTACTTAGTCATGTACTTGGTCGTGCGGGTCGGTATTCCATGATTATAAGTTCATAACCCTAGCACCCATTCCCATTTTAGGCGGAACAGATCTACTAATTCTTTTATTCCAGTTAGTAAGAGGGATCTTGAACTAAGAAATAGACCTAGCAGCTAAAAGAGGGTATCCTGAGCAATTGCAAGAATGGGGTTCATTGATATTTCTGGTATAGTAGATGCTATCACACATACAGTCATACTCAATTCGATGGAATTGTTTGATCTTAAAGGGGATCTTCTATTATTTCGCATATAAAGGGTTATTTCTTGGTTTCGTCCAGTCATTAATAACTTGATTATTTTTAGATAATAGTAGATAGAAAGAACGCCGTAAGGAGTCCTATTGAAACCAAGAAATATATTTCATATTGAGTTTTCGTATATCGATTGTGTTCGACATAAATTCGCTCGAATTGATTCGTTTTTCGAAATTCTCGATATTTCGTAAGTTCGTGTTCGTTTTAGTGTCCGACTTTACCGTTATCGTTTTTTTTTTTTGTATTTCAAATGTAAAAGTAGAAAACAATTTATGAGTTTTTCGACCTTTTCCGACCATTTTCATCCTTACATGTAAGGCTACAAAGAAAACTATAATTCCATGTTACGCACTTCATCTAGTAGAGAATATTATTTCATTTTTCAATAAGTCAAATATTTTTTTAACTTTATCTAAATATAATATTTATAGTGCATAATTAGTATTATTTTGAATATATTTTTTATATAAATTTATTTATATTATTAATACTTTCCACCAATCTGATTAAAGTTAAAAGGATTGATCAACAGTTCAACACGCTTACATAGCGTTTTTTGTGCCAACTGCCAACCTCCCGGCCGTGCAACGGCTGCCCTCCACGCGGGGAAGCGACGGAACGTTGACTACAGAGGGTGAGGCGAGGTGGACGGCACCATGGACCGTAGAACGGCACTCGTTTTTCGTTTTCTTTAAAGAAAATATACAAAGTTAGTATGCGAGAAAAGAGGCAAAAGCGAATGGCCTAACCAGCCGTTGCACAGCACACCTCACGGATACAACGTGGATCCACCACCATATTCTCTCTTCTATAAAATCTTGTTTGGGTACACATAAATATACCTCAATCCATATATAATTTTGAAGGAATTAAGATGTATTTTAATTTAAATTTCATTCTAATTCCTTCCAAACCATATGGATTGAGGTATATTTGTGTGCGGCCAAATAAAGTCTAAAGAATAAACTCTAAAATTTATTTATATTTTAGCTGCATACAAATACCGATCTATATTTATTTGTGGTTTGAGAGAAGCCAAAGTAAATTTTAGTTTAAATTTTACAGTAATGTCAGTACCTAGACATCCAAACGCCGGCGTGCGTCTAGACGCCCTCCTCCCTGCGATGCCTCTTTCTTCCCCACGCCCGGCGTCCCTCCCCCGCCCTCCATCGCTGCCACCGCCCATTGCCATGGCGCGGGGGGTCTCACAGCTTCATGTCCGCGGAGCTCCGGCGAGACCCTACCATGCCATGGTGGCCTCCTTCTTCCCCTGCCCCTCCCTCACCGCCGCCATCTCCTCCACCGCCGAGCTCCAAGCTCCGGCCATGACTCCTCTGCCCTAGATCTGGCCCGGCCGCCGCCCTCGTCGCCGGCTACCCTAAGCCGCCTGCCTATATCTTCACCGTCTGTCTTTCCTTCCCTTCGGCCGGCTGAACATTCTATGCCCCGCCAGAGTTAGAAGAAGGGGGTGAAGCTCGCCAGAGTTGAAGGAGGAGGGGGGAAGATGAGAGAGAGAAGGAGGCCTACCTGGAGGAGCTCACCGTCACCACCGGTCACTAGGGAGGAAGAGGAAGGAGCGTCGAGGAGGGGAGAAGCTCGCGTGGGAGCGGCGTCCGTCCACGACGCGGAGTCCAGATGTGGTAATTAAATCTTTACCGTAAATTTTATCTTAATTCTATCAAATCATATGTATGGACGTGTATTTGAATGACGCTAAACAAGTCTCACATGTGAAAATGAATTTGGTTTTACTAGCAGCAGCAGATTTAACTGTGAAAGAGAGAACACCGGCAAGCCCCACACACATCGGGTTTAACTTTAACCTAACCTTCTCATCTGCAATTGAATAATCGCTGTTACTGCTACAGTCCGTATTCCGTACCACGGATCTCTTCCGTTCGACGGCAGTGGCTCGTCGCCCTTCCCCATTCATTGCGTACTTCCTCCTCGACCCCGAGCGGCCGCCGGACGCCGGACGGCGGGAAGGAGCCACTCGAATACTCGATCTAGCGGGGAGAGACGACCCCAGTCCGAGGTACGGTAGCACGGACACGGAGCGCCTCCTCAGATTCGCCGCCGTTTTGTTATTGGTGGTGTGGGCTGATGATTTCTCCCCCCCTCTTTCTTTTCTCTCCCATTTTCCAGGGATTGGAACCGAAGGGAAAGAAGAATAATTTCCTATCCGCCGTCTGTAATCTTCTCGAGCCGTTCGTCCCAACGCTGCGTCGCCTGCGCTCCTCCCCAACCCGCGCCGCCTCCGCCCAGACGCCGCGCGAGCTCTGCGCCGCTGGGCGACGTGGACGCGGGCTCCGCCCCGACGCCGAGAGTGCACCATCAAGATCTGGCCCGTCTCTCTGTCGCGGGAGCCGGGCGAAGCTATCCTCTCAACAGCGCATTTTCCGCGACTCCGAGCGTGAAGAGGCGCGCGCCGTCTGGTATGGCTCCCGCGGCAGCCCGATTCTCGCGTTTTCCCCTTTTCCGTTGGATTTGGCTTGGGACGCGACTCCGTTTAGCCGCAGATTTTATGTGAGCTCGGCTGCGATTGTCGACGAACAGTTCTATTTAGGATTCATTCATCGTAAAAAAACAGGGTTCTATTTAGGATTCAAACGTCATGGATTCAAATTGTTAATCTCTTTGGTCTGGAATGCCATGGATCCAAGGTCCTCTCACATGCTATGTGCTTTCGGTTCAACTTTTCCGGATATTTGTAAAGGATCAAAGCTTCTGCTTCTCAAGTTGAAAGTGAACTAGTTTGCTTCATTTTATGATCAGGCAAGTGGTAGGAAGGGCCACTTATTGACAAAGACCACACAAAATGGCCTTTCCCTGTAGTATTTGTGTTGCTACATGATTTTTGGCCGCTTGCAAGGCAGGCAGACTTGATCCTATATATTTTTGGCAGCTGCAAAATTAGTAAATAGTCGAAATGAGATGCATATAATCAATTCCCCCTTTTTTTCATATCTTACATTTCTGTTGAAAACCCTGCTGTAAGGATATACTGTACCTCTAACTTCACCTTTTATGAAACAGGTTCACAACATTTTTTCCTATTGTATGGATGGTTCCTAAGTACTCGTTGACTTTAAAGTGAAGGACATTTTTATGTTACGGAACATCAATAATAGGATGAGGCTTGGAAGCATAAATGGTCTGCGGTTCAAGCAGCTTAAACTCGTCATTCTTGCATTTTTCATGTTGTTTCTTCTTTGGAAATGGGAGAAAGGCACATACTATGATTCTGAAATCCTCCAACCAGATCCATTGGTTTTGACTCATCCAGGTCATTAAGTACACAGAAACATTACCTCTTAAGTTTCTTCTTATCACATCTACCTCCATTCTCATTTTGTTTCAAACTTTTGCAGCTAACTCGAAGTTTGCTGATCAGCATACATCCTCAGAAGAAGACTTTCCAACTGCAGATCCATTGCCTCAGTCAGTAGGTAAAGTAGAAAAGCAAGTTACTGGTGCACCACCACCATTGTCTACGGTAGGCTTTTCTGTTGATGTTTCAGATGGAAACGAAGTGGCACCTCCTGAGAAGAAAGGTATACTGATCTTGGGTGACTACCAGGGAGACCATGAATTTATTTCTTATGTGAGCTTACAAATGTGCTTGTTTTATCTGTTGGCATATTCCTCATATTGCCTTTGTATTTTAATCGAGAAGATTATTTCCTGTTCAGTTTACTTGTACTTTTGCTAGTGCACAGGTTTTCTGGCTTTAATTTTTATCTGATGTTTGCTTCATCTATCCTACAGAATGTAACTATAGGAATGGAAAGTGGGTTTCTGACAATCGTAGACCACTATACTCAGGGTTTGGTTGTAAACAGTGGCTTTCAGAGAGTTGGTCCTGCAGATTAACCCAGCGAACAGATTTTGCATATGAAAAATTTAGATGGCAGCCTGAAGCTTGTGATATGCCAGAGTTTGAGGCCTCTGAATTCTTGAGAAGGTACATAGCCAATCTCTGATGAATTTGGAGATGGTGTATGCTGCACTGTCTGGCTACTACAGAAATACTAATTTGGATATATTTCAGAATGCAGGATAAAACCATTGCTTATGTGGGTGATTCTTTAGGGAGGCAGATGTTTCAATCAATGATGTGTATGGTCACTGCTGGAAAGCACAGGCTGGATGTAGAAGATGTTGGCGCAGAGTATGGCTTTGTGTTGGCACCAGGTGCAAAAAGACCAGACGGCTGGGCCTATCGGTTCCCGAGCACCAATACAACAATTTTATACCATTGGTCGCCGACACTGTGTGATTTGGAGCCTCTGAATCCATCAGATCGAGCAACCAGTTATGCTATGCACCTTGACCGACCACCTGCTTTTCTGAAGAACAACCTTCACAGATTCCATGTTCTGGTTCTTAACACTGGTCACCACTGGAACCGAGGGAAGCTAAGGGCGAACAAGTGGGAGATGTATCTTGGTGGAGCACCAAACAACAACAAGAACATTGCTGTCATCTGGAAGGCCAAAAATTTCACCATCCACAGTATCGTCAAGTGGATGGATGCCCAGCTCCCTCACCACCCCCAGCTGAAGGTGTTCTACAGGTCAATATCACCTCGGCACTTCTTTAATGGGGATTGGAACACCGGAGGCAGCTGTGATAACACGAACCCTTTGGCCAAGGGAAGTGGCATTCACCTCAACCATTCTGAGGATGCTGACGCCGAGGGTGCGGTGAGGGGAACCAGTATCAAGCTTCTGGATGTCACTGCCCTGTCACGTTTGAGGGACGAAGGGCATATATCACGGTATAGTATCAAGGCCACGCCGGGCGTTCAAGATTGCTTGCACTGGTGCCTTCCTGGCGTACCTGATACATGGAACGAGCTCCTTGCAGCCCAGCTATAGCCTGTATTTGAATGTGCGAACAGCTGCATCAAACAAGTGGGGCAAAAGCTCTTCTTATATACAGTAACTACCACGGAGTACTACTTTCTTAGGCTTTACTGCAGAGGTTCTATGCTGCTGATAGGAAAACACCGAGCAGCAGTAGATTCTTTCGGGAACGTGCTATGTTGTAGAAAATACAGGATACAGGATCTCTTTCTTTTACTGTAAGTAACTGTTGTATTTGCTTACTGTTACCTGTGTACGCTAATTGTTAATTGGAAAACTGGATGGATGGTTTGGAAATTGGAAGTTTGGCACAGCATTATGCATTGCTGATCCATGTGATGTGGTTACTTGTTAATACGTTGATTGCTGCTAGATTCGTACTCTCATTCTTTGTATCACCATTATTTATGGTACAAATTGACAGATTTATACCTCCTGACAAACTATTCTTCTGAGATTATATTTCCTCCTATTGAATTTGCATTGCTGATCCCAGCGGCACTTTCGCGTGCAAAGTACAGTGGACCTGTCAGTCGCCTTATGGCCTTCGCTTATTCAACGAACGTAGCAAATTTGCTGGCCACTGATCGGCCGTTCCCTGCCCTAATATAATACAAGTACCGTCACGTTAAGATCGATGCACCGATCACATGATTTGCTCCACGCCCAGGTGCTTATCATCCCCTACGCTATCAGGCGATGGCAACTGCCAGGTAAACACAACCCAGCACCTCCACTCCCACGGTCCACACGTTGCCGCTTTGCGTGCCGAATCCTCTACCGCGAGCTCAAATACTCAATCAAATACACGATGACGCAAAGTCGCAAGCGAAGAAGCCTTGAGAAGCAGCAGCGACGAGAAGGATCGAGTCGACTGTGATCGGGACCAGCGTCCGGCCGACTTGTCCAGTCATGCGCGGAGCGCGAGTGGTGGGCTTTTGTGTTTTTTCCTTGTGATTTCTGGGTATTTGAGCATAATCCCAAGGCCATTGTCCTGATTTATTGTCATATTGTTAGTACATATATGTTATGCATGATCCAAACTGATTCTACTCAGTTTTAGTACAGGAAACTTAAATAATTGATGGCACTTTGTCCTGAATGCTCTTGCTAGCCATTCATAATTGTGCATAAATCTTTTTCTGACATCATTCATGTGAAATATGGTATAGATGAATGCAAATGAACTACGAAGGCCTTTAATTATAAGAGCAGCTGCCCTTGCAGCCGCTACGTTTATTATATTCTAAATTTCTAATAGTAAGAGCATTTCTAAGGGACTCTTTATATTTTTCTAGTTTACAGTAATAGAGATTTTGGTCACAAAATACTCTCCAATAGTCATTTTAATTGGATATGTAAATATAGACATCAACTATTTTCGGATTTCTCGTTAACTAAAGATGGAGAGCAAGAATGACTCATTAGACTAAACACAAAATACAAAAAAAACTATTGGAGAGTACAAAGATAATGATTTTTTACTCAAATGACTCTCTAAATGTAGATTTTAGAAAGACTCTTGGATATGCTCTAATAAAAAGGAAAAGAATGAAAAGGAAAAGAGTCTCATATGCTCCAGTATATGCTCTTGGAAGCAAACAGACATGGTTTCCTTTCCAATATCTATCATAAAGATGACATGAATTGTTTGCGCATGCTGAGAATGAGGAGTAAACCATTCTTTTTCTAAGTGATACACTGAAACAAAGGAATTCTTTTTTGTACTATCCATTGTTCGTCCACACAATTGGCCGCAATGAGAGGAACTTATTGGAAGAAACAGTTAGCCGCTACTTAAAATGGTGTGGGTGGCTAGTTTCATTCACAAGAATCTTCTTAGTTGATACTAGGTTCATTCACAAGCACCTTTGTGGATGGTGCACCTAATATGAACTATGGAAGTTAGTTTATGGATGTTCTTTAGTCATATAATTAGCATGGTGGAAATGTTATTTGAGACTAATTTGTAGTTGTCCAAATGATTATTGAGTTTTATCTGAGATGGACGTAAAACTTGCCATGATTAATGTTCTATGGTTATATATTAGCACATAAGAATTTCACTTGATTTTTTGTTCTAAGAATTATGATTATCCTTTATTTGCTTGTTCATAGTATGCATGGCAATTTCTTGTTTTTATTGTTTAGAATTCTTTGTTAGTTGTGGTCCAAGTGATTATGAAAACTGTTTTATCTATGGATAAGCGATTATGGGAATTAAGCTCCTGTTTAGATTGATTATCAAACAAAACAAGATGTTTGTTCAATACACATTCCATCATTCCCCAAACCAAACATCGATCTTTCGGTTCAACTCATTCTTTAATTCAAACAACATACTAATTCAACCCATTCTTTAATCTAAACAACATCAGGTCATTATTCGAACATAGCAGAAGTGGTTTCATGCCATATGGACAGATACCGGACGTGACCACTCCACCAACCAAACATGCTAAATGGATCTTACATTTGATGCTCAAACACGATAGTATTTTAGCGTCCTGTCCACCGTGATATGCCCCGTCCAATTTAAATTATAAGACAATTTAATTTTTAATATATAATTGCATACGATTATATTATTTTTAAATAAAAAGTATCTAGAAAAACCTTTTATAATATGATATGATGAAATGAAGGGAGTGATAAATGCTATAGTGAGTTAACAAGGAGTCTTGTCAGCCATGTCGTGCGGGAAGGAACAGATCTTATCCGAAACTAGGCAGAAGCGGATGAGGTAAAATAAACCGAATTCCGGCTGGCCGTCCTGGCTGGCGGGGGTAGTTTCGCCATTGCACCCCTCTCCTCGCGCGGCTATTGTTGGCGTGGGGAGACCCCCGACCCCAGATTCTTCTGCGCTGCGAGCCTCACGCACCCGGAATCCACACCTCACAAACCACGCAGCGGAGGCGACCCACAAAAAACACGCGCGGCAGCAGCAGGAGGAAGGGGAGGGAAGCAGCATCCCCCCACCCCCCCCTCATCCTCTTAATCCCACGGATTCGCCGGGGTAATCTCGCCAAGGCCGTGCTTTGACGCCGAATTCGTGCTCTGCAGGTCCAATTGAGACCCAGCACCGCCCGCCGCTGCGGCTCCGTTTCTAGCTCGAGTAGGAATAGTGGGTTGCTTGATTCCGAAGCTCCGAGCACGCCGGATTGATTCAATTGAGCCCTCCAGGATCGGAATTGGAGCGGCGGGTTCCTGCTTGGTGCCGCTGATTGGTGGAGCAAAGCTTCGTTTTCTTTTGGGGGTGGTTGAGAGTCTGCTCGGCTTCCGGCGACCATGTCCGTGCCGGCGATAGCCGTGTATACCAGCCCGCCGGGCGCCGTCGTCCACGCGCCGCCGGAGCACGAGCCCAGCTCCCGCGGCGCGGCGCCGTGCGCGGCCGCGGCGTCCCCGTCGGCGCCGAGCTCCCACCGCCACGCGGCCGTCGCGGGCGGCCTGTCCTGCCTGTTCTCGTCCCCGTCCGCGGCCCCGCGGGCGACGGCGCACGACGAGCTCGGTGCGCTCTGGCACGACAGATCCGACGAGCCGCCCGCCGTCGCCGGAGGCTTCGGCGGTGGGGGCTACTCGTACCCCCAGTCGTCGTCGTTGGCGACGTCGCCGTTCAAGCTGCGGGACCACTTCCACCGCAGCCCGGCGTCGCTGTTCCACAGCCCTGCCTCCTCCCCCCGGCGTCCAGGAGCCCGTCGGTTTCCTGGCTCGCC
Organism: Chrysopogon serrulatus; assembly: GCA_015844335.1. Taxonomy (NCBI): domain Eukaryota; kingdom Viridiplantae; phylum Streptophyta; class Magnoliopsida; order Poales; family Poaceae; genus Chrysopogon; species Chrysopogon serrulatus. Next base: position 35,864 of record JADLZL010006289.1, on the reverse strand, counting down.
GGCCGCGAGCGCGAGCGTCTCTTCTCCAGCTTCGTGCGCAACGCGCTTGGCTCCTGCATTGACTACGCGCCGGTCACCAGCTTGCCGCTGGGTGTGCGCCCCGCGGCCACTGGTGTCGACGCCGCCGAGCTGGTCTTCGAGCTTGACGAACACCTCTCTGAGGCGGAGCCGTCCTGCGAACCTGATGCTCATGAACTCCTCGCCGGTGCCCAGGCTCGCCACCGCATCTTCCGTGATGAGCTTGTCGTCAAGGCCTTCTTCGAGGCCGAGCGGGCACACCGTGGCCAGGTAAAATGTTAATCCCTAAGAAGATGCACGGATCTTGCTGTTCATTTGCAAGGCATTTTGTGCTGTTGTTAAACCTCATGCGATTTGTGTATTGGTTGTGTGATCAGAAGCGGGCTAGTGGTGATCCATACTTGCACCACTGTGTGGAGACTGCGGTTCTTCTGGCCAATATTGGTGCAAACGCAACCGTTGTGTCTGCTGGCCTTCTCCATGACACAATTGATGATTCGTTCATGGATTATGATCATATCTTCAGGATGTTTGGTGCTGGTGTGGCCGATCTTGTTGAAGGGGTAGGCACTTTTTATTCACTCTGTCTTGATCATTATTTCAAATGGGAATTGGGTAATTTCTCCCATAGTTTACTAAAGGTTTTGGCTGGATACAATGCTAAGTTTTCAAGTTATCTAGATTACCTGTTTAACTTTTTGAAGTCAATGGGCCATGTGCTCGTTTTGCTAGCATATGGATAGCCTTACTACTAAGTAAACAAAGTCCTCAGCTGGTGGAAGCTTCTATTCTGAGCTACTGATTTGTTTATAAACTATAGGCAGTAGCAATCAACTTGTGTTGAAGATTCTTAGTTACAAAGTTCAGTTAGTCCATTCTTTAGCCTTTGCTGTATTGATAATATTGGTTCTAAAATCAGAAACTAGACATACTTTCTGAACTCACTACCAAGACCAGAGACAAGAAATACATTCTTTAACATTTTTCTGTTTGTCTTTGGAATGGACACCAGAGTTAGTCAGCATCTTTTACCAGCCACAACTCAACTGTTTTGGCCTCCATCATCTGCAGAAGTGAAAAATGCACATGTGGAGTTGCTTCTTCCTGATAACTGTTTGAAAGAAATTTCTTTCCTCTTTTATATGCTATATCCTTGCCACAAAAGTTGATAAAAGCCATCAAAGCTGACTTCTTTTTCTTTATGAATAGTTGAATACATAATCTTTTTTTTTTTTTATGTTTTTGATAACATCCTGTTCATAAAAATCATGTTGGTATTGCAAGCTCAAGAATAAATAATTATCTGTTCAGGTTTCGAAGTTAAGCCATTTGAGCAAACTTGCTCGGGACAACAATACTGCAAGTAGGACTGTTGAAGCTGACCGCCTGCACACAATGTTTCTTGCAATGGCTGATGCACGAGCTGTTCTTATAAAGTTAGCAGATCGCCTGCACAACATGAAGACGATAGAAGCTTTGCCTTTGGTTAAACAACAAAGGTTTGCTAAAGAGACTATGGAAATATTTGTGCCATTGGCCAACCGATTAGGAATTGCTAGCTGGAAAGACCAGCTTGAGAATATTTGCTTCAAACACTTGAACCCAGAGGAGCACAAGGAGCTTTCCTCTAAACTTGTGATGTCTTTTGATGAAGCACTTCTTACATCTACGCTTGATACCTTGGATAAAGGCCTCAGAGATGAAGGCATCTCATATCACAGTCTTTCTGGAAGGCACAAGAGTCTGTACAGTATATACACCAAGATGATAAAGTATGTCTTCTTTTTGTTTACATATCTGCAGTTCAGTAAAATGGCAGTATAGTTGGCATTCAGAATACATGCTCCTAACCGTATTTGTGATTACTTACAGGAAGAACTTAACAATGGATGATGTCCATGACATCCATGGTCTACGGCTTGTGGTTGACACAGAGGAAGATTGTTATCGAGCACTTGACATAGTGCACAAGCTGTGGCCCCGAGTCACCGGAAGATTTAAAGACTACATTTCTCATCCGAAGCTGAATGGGTATGCATCAGAAAAGCTTGATAGCCTTTTAAAGAACTCTACTGAAATCGTTGCTAATTTACTATTTGCAGGTATCGGTCGTTGCACACTGTCATCATGTGTGAGGGTGTCCATCCATTTGAAATCCAGATCCGAACAAAGGAAATGCATCTACAGGCTGAATATGGATTTGCTGCGCACTGGAGGTACAAAGAAGGTGGCTGCAGGCACTCCTTTGTGCTCCAAATGGTGGAATGGGCAAGGTGGGTGCTCACATGGCAATGTGAGGCAATGAGCAAAGAGCGTCCATCATCTTTGAGCAGCTCTGTTGGCATGAGGCCACCATGCCCTTTTCCCCTGCATTCGGAAGATTGCCCCTATTCTTACAGCCGGCAGTGCAACCATGAAGGTCCTATATTTGTGATCATGCTTGAACATCACAAGGTAGGTCCCCATCTTGTGAATTCATCTGAACTTATTTACTGAAAAGTGCCATAATAGTTTACGGGTAAAACCATTGTTACTTTTATTGTCTAACAAAATTATACCTGATAACTCAGATGTCTGTCCAAGAGCTCCCGGCGAACTCGACTGTAGTTGATCTAATGGAGCGAGTCGGGGCCAACAGCCCGAGATGGAGCCCTTACAGCTTCCCACTGAAAGAGGAGCTGCGACCGAGGGTTAACCACAAGCCCATAAGCGACCCAAATAGGAAGCTCAGCATGGGTGACGTGGTAGAGCTGACGCCTGCGCTCCCTCACAAGTCGCTGACTGAGTACCGGGAGGAGATCCAGCGCATGTACGAGCGGGGGGTTTGCGCCGCCACCACCCCTAGAAGCTGACACCATCACCGCCATGTTAACCTGCTGTTGTACAATACCCCTGTAAATATGAACTAATCCTTGCAGCAGAGAAAGCCCAGATGAACAAACCCCCGCAACTGAATTGGCTAATGGTGCAGGGTTTGATCCAGGACACTGCTGTCTGTAACACCTTTTACATGATGAAATTTGGCCAAGTTCCTCCAAAGATCCAGGAGAATGTTCAAGTGCTTTGTGTCCTTATGCCTCACCTGTCACTTGGAGATCTTTCTTTGTGCTGCAATGGCGCTTTTTCTGAACTCCTCCGGAAGGATGGCAGATACATGTTAAAAAAAAAACTTTTTTCTGAACTCCGGAAGGATGGCAGATACGTGTGTTTGCATCGGAAGCATACTGTCCATGCGTGTGCCACAGGATTCCGTGTTCTTTCTGCGGAATATTCTGGGTGTGTGGCTGTTTCTGTTGAACAAATCGCGCACTCAGGACTCAGGAGGTGTGTCACCTCACCTACCTAGGATTGTTGGCTCTGAATGGCAGCTCTCCAGACAAGAGACAATGCTGTGTGGTCTGTGGACAGCAACCAACCAAGGCCCGGGTCTCCAACAGGACAAAAACATGGAAACCTCTATAAATTTATTTAGGTGAATTGGAGCTGGAGGTATCTTCTTATATACGGAGTATATTAAAAAAAAATCTTTGGAGCCATCCAGGTAACAGGTAGTAGGCCCAGCTATCCTCGACGATAAAAAATTTTCAGCCTAGAGTAGATAGAACCAATAAACCATCAACAGCCATGTCCCATGCACCCCTCGGCTAAGAGCAAGACTAATAATACAGTCTATTGCTACTATTTAGATCTTTACAGCCCCACCTCTTAAATCCACTTATATAATAGTTTAGCTGTACTCAAGATAATGGTCCACTTATCTCTCACATATTTTTTTTAGTTTATTGAGCCCAAACCGGCTATAAACTTACAAATCCACTCCATTTCTTCTCTCCTTCACCTCAACATTCAGTCTTCTTGCAGCCCTCCATAATAATTGCTCTAAGTATTAGCTGTGCCCCTCGCTTGCGCTTGCCAGTGAAGTTATGTTCATTTCCATTGGATTGGCCGTTTCCAATAGAAATTATTCTAGCTGTTATACAAATTAAACTAACAAATCCGACTAGAAATCATTTCTAGGTTCAATACCGTGAAAAGTTTGAGCCGATTGGCACGATTCTGGAGCAACGTAGCCTTTTTTTTTTTTACCTTGGCCTCGACGAGAAGATGATCTCAGGGCTCAGGGGGTCAGGGCTGGATTTCGATGACGACTGGAGGCAGGGCAGGCCGGCCGGCAGGAGGACGCAGCCGCCGTGATTTCGGGGCACGAGGAGCAGGCGCGGCGTGATCGAGTCCCTACTCCGTTCTCGATTAGATCAGCTCTCGCCTCTCGCCATGTTGTTGCCAAGGGTTATACCAGGGTCTGGATATGATATGAACGCCAATGGGCTGTAAAAACAGTAACGACTAACGAAGCAGATGAAGGCCCAAACGTGGCTTGGGCTATGAGGCTGGCCTTTAGCCCACTGAGAATTTTCAGAAAAGAGACAGCGCTAGTGCGCTACACAATGAGTGTACTGGGCAAGTTGACGACGTTATCACTTTTTGATGGAAACTGTCGAAAACCCTATATTTATATTACTACATATATATGCAGGGGGTCACCATTTTTCTTAGAGTGGGACGATCAGGTCTTTATATCGGAATTGGTAGAACGCGAACGTATTGGGGGTTTAAGTGAAGGATGATTCAGCAGGATCAAGAATTAGTATCATCGGGTAGATGATGGTGTTAATATATTTAGTGTATAAATAGAACTAAAATTTATGATACAAAATAATATAATTAGATTAGTTATTTTTGTGACTTAGTATAATTAGATTAGTTATAAATTATATTTTTGTACTTAATATATTTGGAGTCATAAACGAAGATTTTCTTGAAACTTGGTCAAACTTAAAAAAGCCTGCCATTACTTTTTTAGACGGCAAACGCATTCCTTCTAAAAAATGTTGCCATGTCTTTAAAAATTACGAGTACTCTATCAAATATAGATAAAATAGAGGGCCCATTTGGATCTTTGGAATTGAATTCATTTGAATAATTATAATCTAAACACATATTAATTAAACTACTATGATTTTCTATGGATTAGATTTGTATGTTATTGTTGGTTATATGAGATAGATGCTTATGTATTGTATTTCTTTGTTGAGGAGCGAGTTGAAAAGTTACAAAACTAGAAATATAACATGGTGATCTATTGAATTAATTTCTATCTTCCATCCTATGAATTTAAGATAGACTTATATGTGAATTTTAGGAAATGGTGCAATGTGAACTTTCAAGACAAATAGCCTAGTTTATCAAGTATAGATTTCAATTCCACTGGGCAAAGTAGTTTTTCTAATGTGAGATTGAATTGTTTTCTTGAGATTTCGAGAAACCAACTATATATAAATTTATTTATTTAATATTTTAAATTTTGTATTTATGACATTTGCAACGCGAATACCACGGCGCAAACATTTGCTCCGTGGCACGCAACCTAGAGGAAGCGATAAGCCTTGTCAGTTAGGCGTCGCCATCACGAAGCAGTTGTTTCCCCATCACAAAACTATTAGAAAACTCAGGGAACTCGCCGCGGAACGGAAAACCTTCCTCCTAGTCCTAGGCCTCGTCCGGTCGTCCGTCCCTTCGCGCCCCCGAAATCGCTCAACCGCGTGGGCGACTCGTGTCGGACGGATGCCGGTCGACGTCGAGGCGGCGATGGACCCACCGCAGCCGGCATCGGCGTGCAGCTCGTCGTCGATAGGCGGGGACAGCGACGAGTGCTCGCCGCCGGGGAAGGAGGAGGAGGAGGAGGAAGGGGAGGGGGAGGTGCAGAGCGCGTACCCGGAAGCAGGAGGAGGAGGAGGGGAGGGGGCGGCCTTGCGGGGTTGGAGGCATTGGAGGAGGCGCTACCAATCCGGTGAGCTTTTGCCAGTTTATTTCTTTGATTGTTTATTTTTGATTTTTTTCCTGATGATCTGGGTTCTACAGGCGAAATTGGTTCCTTGGTGGAATCTGTGAAGTTAAGCTGCTAATTTGCTTAGTTTGGTGTATTCCCTATTGATTTCTATATTTTAATTCCCTAAAAAAATATTCAGGTTAGTTATTATTGGAATTTGGAGAGATTACTCTGTGGGTGTGATTCTGCTGCTTCTTTTGACAAATGGTACACTGCAATTTTTGAATCCAATCACTTTTCGAGATGCTAGCTTTGTTAATTCACAAAGGAGGAAGTGGGGGATTGAAGATGGGCTTGGATGTGATTATGTGAGGTAGTTGGCTAATAGACTAGATTAGCTATTATGGTCCAAGAGCATCTCCAGCAGGACCCCTACTCAAGCCCCAATAGCCGCTGCAGATAAAAAATGCCAAAATTGTTTTGGTGTTAATCTGCATAGTTTTCATATGCCTCTTTGCGTAGCTGCTGCTTTTTAATTAGGTCTGTCTGCAATTTCACATATATTATTTTGTTTGAGTGACCTTGTGGTATGAACTGCTCGGAAATGACCACCAGACTATCAAAATATCTGTATCGTTTGAGAAAATAGGATCAAAATAGGATCTTTCTTCTTCTGGATAATTCTGACATGTCAAGCTCATGTGGCAAGGAATGCTCCACTGTCTTCTTTGACATGTGATCGAAATCAAATTAGACTTGTTAGCTTTTATATTTAGGAGATGAGTGGTATATTAATATTGCAACCGTATCAACAATTTCAATAAATAATAATCAAACATTTCTTAAATCTAAACGTAGAATATGGAAATCAATTTTCATCTGGATATCTGGCGTGGGAAATGCATGTTGGTAGTAATGGCACATTTTGGTTGAAAATATTAAGTAACTGAAAAGGACCTGCCTCACATGGTACCAACCAATCTTAAGCAGCAACTTTCAGTTGACAAGGACTGTAGTGGTTTGAGTGTCTCTGAACCACACAAAATCAATTATTGGCTTATGAGCCACCCATAATATCATCCACACACTTCAGCTTAAGTACAGTTCCCCCACAGCATATCCATGGTCTCACCAGCTTTGGATTTGTTGTTTAGTCAAAACTCAAAACATGACCTTTGGTCTTTTTGAAATGTGCAGGAGTGCTGTACATTTTTATATTAATTAAGAAGAAGAAAGGGAGTCTAAGAGGAGTAGAAGACTCAATACTGTGATACAAATCCATTAGGGCAGGGTTTTATATCCGCAGAACGCCCTAATGGACCTTGCCAAGGAAACAAAAAGGAAAACGACCAGCAACCTACTCGTGCAAGCGCCACTGCTGTCTTTAGCCCCTGCCATACTCCACAAGATGGCATCATCCCTTATATCTTGCATAATTACATTGAAATTAGGAGAGGTCACCTCACGAAGCATCCATTACTGTGCTTCCATAACCACCAAGACACCAAAATTACTAATGAGTTGAAACCTTTGCTGTATTGCTTGACAACTTACCACAAAGCTTGGAGACATGGCTGTGAAAATGACATCTGACCTTTGTGTTTGTTGCTGAAATGCGAAATCATACCAAGGTCTTCTTGAAACTGAAAATCCCTGTTCTTTATAACTACAGTACGTTTGAAATTTGAAATGCCATAATTAATTCTTTCTGTAGTGGGATTATGCTATGCTTCCTGATAAAATCAACCCAATAGCATCGTGAGGCTATTACTTTTGTGTGGAACAATGTGATTGGACTACTCAACTCAGTCATCTGGCAGTTAACTTTGGTCTTTCGCTGTTCGTTAGTTCTTCTAGCTTTTCTGATAGAAATTCCTTTTATTGGACAGGCGCAGCATATCCAAATTCTACAATGGTAAATCCAAATCATTTGCGTGCCTTAAAGAAGCTATAACATTTTCAGGCTCTGCAAAAGACATTACTAAGGCAGAGAATCCATACTCCAGAAAACGGAAGAATCTCCTTGCCTACAGCATCATGTATGGAAATTCACATGAAACATCAGCTGCTCAAGTTTATGAAACTGCCCCCCTTAAGAGGCTTGCTAGTTTGAGTAGGAACTCTTTGGTAACCTTGGCTGGCAGCAGTTCCAGGAGCAGCAGCAGTATCAGCATTGAAGAGCATGAACTGCCTGAGCATCTCGATTCTCCGCGTTCACCTGATGGTTTTATATCCGCACCACAATCAGGCTCTTGCGTGCCTAATGCAACATCTGCACCTATGAGGTCATTGTCAATGATGGATTTGCATCGTCTGCATAGGTCAACTTCCTCAGTTCGTCTCAAAGATAGTAAATAGGAAATACGATTGGACTTGGATTCAGAGGATTTTCCATTTCTTTTTGTCATCTTTTTGGTCGAGGTTTCTAGTACCATCTTTCTCTAATAGAACTAAGGTCGGCATGGATGTTTCTGGATAAATAAGTGAGCACTTCAAGTTTGGCGAGAAGGTATGTGTGTTTGTAAAATAGTTGTTTTCTCCATTGTAAATATAAATGTACTAATATGAATGCCTCTACTCATGTAACCATCTTCACATGTAAATTAACAAATATCTTTCGGAAACCTTTTGCTCGTCTTCTCTATGTCTAATTCAGACGTTCAGTCGTTCAGATAAAAGAGACATGGTCATAGTTTGCGGTTAGGCAACTTGAACCTTGTCTCTAAAGACGCTACCAGGTGGTCAATAATTCTTTTATACAGAATTTCATGTTGCTCAAAACTATTGTTTGAGTGTGATTTTGGTTATTAAGCTGTGAAAACAGATATCTTGGGTCCCCGAAATATCAAAATCGGACAACTTTAGTCAGAATGCTGATTTCAAAGGGTTTTTTTCCTACATATTCTTTTTAAAACAATATCACTTTTTCCTTAAAAAATATAATCTATCTATTGGTACTCTATTTAGAGTTTTTTGGATCTTACTTGTTCTCATTACTAGTTTTTTTTATTGCTACTAGTCATGATCGTTATTCATTGAAATTATAGTTTTTTAGGAACAGGTTACTTGAAACATATTAAGATAAAAAAAGTGAGTAGAAAGCTGGAGATGAGCAAAGAACACTGCATCGTTATGTGCTATAATAGGCTAGAGATCAACAAAATTGATGTAATGGATTCTGAGTACATGGAATGGATCAAAGGTGACGCTAACCTGGCAGATTATGCTTAAGACATATAGATCCTATTTAGGCATTGTATGGCTTGTGCTTTACTTTGTTTTGATTGCTTGACTAAACAATAGGTATCAAATAAGGATGTGCTCAATGCGACACGCTGGCGTGCTACCCAGAAGCTACGTCGGAGCCAGCCATCCACATCACAGCACCAATTGTTAGCCTCATAGACTGTCAGATGTGCGTTCAGAGGTTGCGATATCCTCACCTGACAAAAGCTCAAGGCACTAGTTAGCTGCAGTGAGTGTTGTGAAGAAGACATGGGCTAGTACTTCTGTATGGCTAACAAATTTGACTGCCTGTATTGGGCTTGCCCAGAGACATGGGCTCAAACATCACGTAATAAATAAACTAATCATGCAATCAACATAAATAAAGTAAATTGTAAACTGTTAATTTAAATAAGTAACAATAGCAATTGCGAGCAAAAAAGCACTAGCAATAGTAAGATCCAATGAAACCTAGATACAACACCAATAGATAGATTGGATTTTTTTTCCTTAAAAAATATATGGTACCCATACATGTTTCTATTTTGTATTTAAAATGAGTTAGTTAAAAAATTTTAGGCATTTAACCATATTTTTATTGTTTTTATGCAAAATCACCTTTGACACCCATGAGGGCCAAAGTTGGTCAGTTTTTGATAGTTTAATTCGATCGCCAAAGATATCCGATTTGGAATTTGATGGCCAAAATTGGATTTGGGTGACAGTTTCATATGTCTGATAAATAGACTTCGCACGTGGATAAGAGTGAGCTTCAATGTCAATATTTCTATATGAATTTTGGTAATGATCAAAGGAACTCACTATATCATAATTTTGATAATGATAAACGAGAATCCACTATCTCATGGACTAATGGGCTTTTGACTAAACAAGAGGAAAATTCACCAGCGGTCATCCAGCAAAGAAAAGCCGCTTAGGTCCCCGTTCTTTGAAATTGTAATTTTTGGGTCCCTCAACTTGGCTTATGGTATCATCTAGGTCCCGAACTTTTAAAATGATCACCGCAGGTCCCTAAACTTGGCAGAGGGTGTCATCTAGGTCCCAAATACCGTAGCTAATTCGGTATAGATTTTTTTTTTAAAAAAATCTAATTTAATCCGTAGAATATTCTAAAAATTGTATCTTTCTTGTATCTCGATGAGATCTACAACTTTCTAGTTTTGAGTTTTTTAATTTGATGTCGTTAAGATGCTAAAAAAAATTAAATAAATTTTTAGTAGAATTTTAATCGTGTATAAGCGCTTGTTACATTAGAAAAATTATATCTTTTCTATATGCTATCAAATGGAGATATTTTCTATATGAAAGTTGTAGCACTCGATGAGATCTATAACTTCCTAGTTTTGAATTTTTTTAATTTGAAGTTGTTAAGATGCTAAAAAAAAATTAAATCATTGATTCAAAAAAATTAAACCACTTATTTATTTTTTTAATAATCGGTTTATTTTTTTTTGAGCATCTAATGACTTTAAATTAAAAAACTTAAAACTAAAAAGTTGTAGATCTCACCGAGAGCTACAATTTCTATATAAAAATCATCTTCATTCAAGATCTTATAAAAAAGATACAATTTTTGGAATATTTTATGGACTGTAGCTAAATTAGATTTTCTTTTTTAAATTTTTTTGTACCGAATTAGCTACAGTATTTAGGACCTAGATGCCATCCTCTGCCAAGTTTAGGGACCCAGGGGCGATCATTTGAAAGTTTGGGGACCTAGATGACACCTTGAGCCAAGTTGAAGGACCCGAAAATCATATTTTCAAAGAACGGGGACCTAAGCGGCACCTGCTGCCAAGTTGGATGACCGCCGGTGAATTTTTCTCACTAAACAAAGTACTTGTAATGATAGTCCTAATATATGAAAATTTGGCAACCATTGATCAGACATGGGAAAACCAAAAGGAATAGTTGCAGAGAGCGACTAAATCGTAACAAAGATAACAAAGCAAGGAGACAAAACCAAAGTATTTCACAAAACCATGGTATTTTTTCTAAAACTCTAAAAATACTTTGTATCCAAACCGGGCCTAAACATGTTCTCAAAAAAGGAGACAAATAAACAGAGTTTAACAGAAGATAAATTTTCATCCAGCGCAACATCCCTTAGTTCAGCGGAGTAACTACTTTACTCCCTCCATTTTTTTAAATATAATACGTCTAAGACAAGTTAATTACTAGTTTATTATTTGTAAACAAATTAGTTTCTCCTAAACATAATACATTTAAAAATGCAGAGAGTACATTATTCAAAGCTGGTTTACTTCAGGAGGAAACTCATGAACCCTTTTCCCTCTTATTCTTAGGCTACTACTAATATTACTGCACCGCTGCACTCCACGATCTACTCGCGGCCATTGTTGAAATCCCCAGTGCTGTCCATGAACAAATAATCATCCAGGATGTTAAGGTTGTCATCAGAGCCGCCGATCAGCGACGTCTCTGGAGCATCGTCAGCGGTCCCGGCAGCTGCGCAACCCTGCTGGTAGTCAACACCGTCCTCGTACACGGGAGCATCATCCAGCCCCAGGAGAGCTTCCAGCGGGAACATGGTGTTGTCGTAGTCGTACTGATCAGGAGAAAACATTGCATCAAACTCGAGGCCAGAGTTCCCATCCATCGCCGCGCCATGGCCCGGAGACCCCATGAGCGAAGCACTCATGGCGTCCAGTGCTCCTGGTGCAAGCTGATCACCATCTGGCGCCGCGGCGAGATCCTGAGGCGCCGTCAACGATGCATCATTGCTGTTGCTGAAAATTTCTCCTCCTGCCATTGTCAGCTCATTCACATTCGAAGCCATGTCAAGAACCTGGTTTGCAGTTGGGGCCATGAGTGATGTGCTGTAGGTGTTGTCGCCATTGTTGAGTACTTCTTGTCTGGCTGCTGCTGCTGCTTGTGTTGGTGCCACACCGTGACCAATGTGCTGCTGCTGAGGCGCCATGTGTGCGCTAGAGTTGTTGTGCAGTGCTGCTGGAGCTGCCTGGGCCACCGGTGGATTGGACTCAGTGTACATGGCCACCATGGCTGCGACCTCGTCGCGGCCATCTGGTTCGATAGCAAGGTTCAGGGGCTGAAGAAGTGAAGTGGCAGCGTTGCCGGACTGTCCTGCACCTGCAGCTGAAACTCCGACGGCTGTTGCGCCACTGATGCTTTCGGTCCTGCTGCTGTATGGCTGCAGCGGCAAGAACATGGGCGGCCGCGGGCCCTGGTACGGGAACGGCCCGAACATCAGCGGCGGACAAACGTTCTGCTGCTGCTGGTTGCAGCCGCGGGAGATCTCCGGCTTGTATGTGACAGTGGTAGCCATGTTTGCTACTCCCGTCGGCGATGCGCCGTTGCCAAAGACGACGTTTCCGGCGGCGGCTTGGTTCCAGCGGGGTCTTGTAGCATTAGCAATGGCCTCGATAGTCGTTGCTGCCGCGGCGGGTTGCTGCTGCTGATGGCGCACCAAAGGTAGTAGCGCTGCTTTCTCGGTCGCAGGCTACAACAAAACAAATATGTAGTCGTGTAATGTAAACTTTTAGATTGACAATGGAGTAGTAGAATCTTTCAGAAACTAGCACGACACGTACAATAACAAGTAACTACAAACTACTCGCTCAATCCAGAAATATAGGAATATTTGATCATAGGAAAAGTCATAAAAATGTATTTTAATCTATAATTTCTCATAGAGTATGTAGTCATTTGGTAAAAAATTAATATCATCTTAGAACCACTTTGAACACAAATCAATTGATGCAAGTCTTATGTCCTAAATTTGCACATATTTTGATTAATTGAAACTTATACATATGAATTTTAAGATCCCAAACAAGTATGAATTGGACATATAACTTTTTTTTATATGTATCACGTTTAATATCAACCAAAATTATTTGGATAAACTTTCTCCCTTCAGTAAAAAATAAATGAGGATATAAATCTAAGCAAAAAAATTAAATAACATAAAAAACAACTTTAAACAATCCATTTCTAGAAAAAAACATTCGCAACCATAAAGAGAGTTACGGTACATTTGATAGGAATCTAGATTTTCTTTGAAACATTTTAGATCCGTGTCCTCTCAAGAAACGTTTCAGTGATGAATTAGCATCACTTCATGAAATCGTTTGGCTAGTAGGCTATTCCAATTCATATGAACACTTATATTTTCTTAAAGAATCATATGAATAAAAGTATGTTTAAAAAATTCTGAACTTTTTGTGGTTTAAAAATAACTTACATACAATACATCTTAATTTGTTGCACTAAAAAAGTGTTACAACTGTAAAAAAAATTGGTAGCCCATAAGTGCGGCAAAGGAACCGAAACGATTCTACGTGAAACCACCCTGTCCTAGTTTCTAACTTCGCTGAAGATCGAAAACGCTGAACAGAATCATTCTGGATCTAGGCAACACATCACACGGTTTAAAGCTGTTTCTAGCGATTTACGTGTGAAAAACGAATAATCCGATTCTCACATCCAAACTTGGCCTTATAACAATGTTCATAAAATACTCCTTAACAAAAATTGTACATACTACTCCTTTTTATTTGATAAGCAACTTATTTAGTCATAGAAATGAAGTAGTTTTACAGTCAAACTTCAAATTAGTTTGACTACATGACCGAGGGGCAACTGAAAACACAGCACTAAAATACTGGCATAGACTTGCTTACTAGAAGTAGTAACGCATGCTTGACTACAATACTATATATATTTCAGTTAAATATATTGGATATATAGTATTAAGTCACCATAACAACACATATATGCTTACTATACCGGCATTAAGTATAGTAACACATACAGGCACCAGTATTTTCTTTAACGAATGACAAGAGATTTATCAATATTTTTATTTATTATCAGAAGATAGAAAAGGAAAATAAAAAGGGCGAGGTACGACACAACCAAAACGGACCTATAGAAAACCCAAACGATAGAGGGGAACAAAGAAAAACATGGCGCCAAAAAGGTCCGCCAGTATATGTGTAGGCCCATTCCAAAATGTAGTAGTACTGTAAAAAAGGATGCAACTAGAGTGGTTCGTATAAACAGGCAAACAGATTTAGAAGAAATTGGCACCTTGCTGCTTCCCGAATGTAATACTGTGAAAAAGATGTAACTAGCCAATATTCATACAAATTGAATGGGCAAACGAATTTAGAAGGAAATTGGCACCTGTTGCTGGCTAGACACGTCGTCTCTCTCGTGCTCTCCTGTCACTTTCATCTTGCCCTTTCTCTTGACTGTCTGGTCTCCTGCTTGATAAAAAAGAGAGATCGAATTGACTATCTAGAGAAAAGAGATTCATCTATACTCCATCTCTCTCCCTTTTTTATCTGTCAGTTCTCGCTTTCCAAAAAATTTCTCAACTTTGACTAAATATATTAAAAACTATTAAAATTTATACCTAATTAGTATAATTAGTAACGTTGATAAACCTTTAAATATATTTTCTATAATAAATTTATTTAAAGATACAAATGTCACTAATATTTGTTTTTACAATTCTAGTTACATTTAAAAACATTAACCGCCATGGTATCCCACAACATTAACCGGGACACAGGGAGTATGTTTTAGAATTAATTCTACTATACAAATAAATCCAATGAACTTTTGTCATTGTGCTTCTACTGCATAATACTCCCTCCACTCCTAAAAGGGGTGATTCGTAGAACCCATGCTAGTCAACTTTTTTTTTTAAATTTAACTAATTTTATAGAAAAGAATATTTATAATATAAAATAGGTATATTATGAAAATATATTATATGGTAAAGCTATTGATACTAATTTAATAACATAAATTTAATTTTTTGGAAAGCCAGTTAATTTTAAAAGTTTGACTTAGAAAAATCTAAAAATCATTTTTTTTTCAGGACAGAGAGAGTATCGGTGAGTTACAGATAATGTCCTAGTGTCATCATACATGACGGGAAAAAAAAATATTAGACCATTTTTGTCCTCAGTCAGCATTAAACAAAATGACGAGTATGTAGATTGCGGTGCTTCGATGAGGAGACGAACCTGCGACGACGGTGGTCCCGGAGGAGCCGGCGACGGTGTTGCTGTCGCTCTTCCTCTTGCGGCCTCTACCGCCGGTGCCCACCACCTTGAAATGGACCCGATCTTCGTCTTCCCTTTCTTCCTCGTCCATGGTGGTGGAACCGCCAGCCATAAATGGCTGAACGGCGCGCCGGCCGTCGGCCCCCTTGGCCTTTTTCTCCAAGTAGCACTTGCGCCACCCAATGACCATCCACAGGTCACACACATCGTTGGCCTCAAGTGGAGTCCTGAGGACGTAGGTCGAATCCCAGAGCGTCCGGAGCAGCTCGTCCGCCTCGCCGCCGGTGGCCACATGATCCCGCGACAAGACTGCATGTAGTATGCATGCACCAGTAATAACAAATTAAATAATTAATCAATCATCTTTTCCTCTTTCACATCTTGATGTGATGCAATGCAACTTCGTAGGTGGAGTGTGCTGATCGCCAGATCGTAGTGTGCTTACAGTAGATGACTGGGATGCCTAGATCGGTCTCGACAATGCCACGGAAGTCGAAGCCACAGGTGGCAGCCTTCTCAGCGTTGATAAGGACCACGTCCATGTCTTTGATCTTGTCGCCAGAGAGGACCTTAAGTGCAGAAGTAGGGCTTCCGCACGAGGCCACTGCAAAGAGAGGTGTGGTAAGTGATGCGGTGAAATGGTAAACCCTCTATACCCATAAAATTAGGGGTTATGCTGGCCTAAGAAAAAAAGGGAGAAAAGAGAGATTTTCTATCTTTATATCTCTATTTCTATCTCTATATCTCTATCTCTATTTCTATCTCTATATCTATATCTCTATCTCTATCTCTATATAATAATAATTTAAAAGCGTCAGTTTTTTTGAACCTATTTTTTTTTGTTTCAAAATACCCATGTGTCATCCTTGTCTCGTATGTACTCCGGACTAATGACCTGTATTCATATGTGTTACAACAGATCGCGTCGAGAATCTGATTCAAAGACATATCGGACCTCCATACATCACAAGCATCTTTGCTAGTAATGTTAAAAAGAGATCTTGGCAGCTCACGAAAAAGTGCAGTAAATTATGCATTAGGGATAAAAACTTTTTTTTGAGAAAAAGTAGTGAGATGTTTAAAAATTGTCACGGAGCGCGTGCAATTATCTGATTTGAATCTTGTTTAGTCCAAGGTATATGCTCTCTTGGTTCCAAATTACAAGACATTTCAACAATGTCGGAGAGTCAAAGCATCTTGAGTTTAACGAAAAATTATAGAGAGAATAAAAAGATTTATGACATGAAATAAATATACTATAAAAATATAATTAGTGAAGAATCTAATGATATAGTTGTTACCA
Organism: Chrysopogon serrulatus; assembly: GCA_015844335.1. Lineage (NCBI taxonomy): Eukaryota > Viridiplantae > Streptophyta > Magnoliopsida > Poales > Poaceae > Chrysopogon > Chrysopogon serrulatus. The sequence goes on along the minus strand of JADLZL010006289.1, from coordinate 19,411 downwards.
TAAATATTATTATTTTATTATATAAAATTGGTCAAACTTGAGATGTTTTAACTCTCAAAAAAAGTTAAAACAACTTATAATTTAGGCGAAGAGAGCATATGAGAAAACTCGCACAGGACAATAAGGGATATCTATCATTTTCTCCCAAGAAATAAGGGTTAATAAACTTGGTCTAGGACATATCTTTAAATGTGGAAAAACACGGAAAAATGGCAGTACATAAATAAACACCGAGGCACATCATCTGGCCACGGTTCTGTCACTTCGCTGAAAAATTCCACCACAGATTTAAAAGAAACATCATATCTTTACCTATTTTACATAGATCTTAAATGAAAACAGCAGATCTCATTCCCAAAAACTTTCCAACAAATACCCAAAATACATATATATAGCTCCACTGCATCTTCCTAAGGAAAACATACTTCAAACATTAGAAAACTTAATTTGTTGCCAATTCAAAAGATTGCAATTTACCGTTGAAGTTTAGTAGAGAAAGAAGCATGGACGATGACTTGATGAACCTTGAATCGTGGTCCACAATCAAGGCTTTGATGCCACTGGGGAACATTGCTGCCATTTCCCGGTTCATTTTGAGGCACACACCAGGGGTGGTGTGTGGAGTACTAGAGTGTGGACTTATGAGAAGAGACTGTGAACCTGTTTATTTATAGACTAGGGAGGGGGGATAGGTGGGTGTTTTTTGGAAATAAAATTCTGTCCGGATGTTCTGCACCAAAACACCAAACGGACGTGCAGCTGACACGTGGACCAATCGGCAATAGATTTACCACGCAGATGGTTAAAATAATATCGTGACCCACATATCAGCTGCATAGTCCACACCACGCCGCGATATGATGGTCTGCAATGATTTTTTTGGTTCTTTTGGGGGCAGGGAGTAGGGGGAGTGGGGAAGGTTATTTTTTTAAAAGTAGTGCAGAAGTGTTCGACCATTGATATAAATTAGATAAATAATAATTCTACATTTATTATGCAGACTGCAAAACCAGCTGTGAAGCAGGGCGATAGACAACACACTGTAGGATGCTTGCACTGCACCAAGAAATTAGCCAAACATATGATGGAATATGTAGCTCAAAGTTATATATAAAACCTTCTTCACTTGTTATTTCTTTTATTACGTCTGGTTCAAAGACTCATCAATAACTTGCAAGTCTAAAAATAACCACTCTATGGTATAATCAATATAGGTGCGTGAAAGAAAAAACAATGCCAAGTCTAAAAAAAGTATATATGTCCCCCTCACCCCTGTCATATTCGAACGATGATTGGGGGTGTCATTCTGTTTTACTAGCACATACTTATTAGTTAAAGTTTGTCCACTAGATTATGTGAATTTATATGTTGCAGAAGGAAGTATCCACTTCAATTATGCATCCATTTTCGTGTGACTAGCAACATCTGCCAACTAACTATTGTTGTTAGTCTAAATTCATGCACAGCTAGCCCCCATATGGTGTTTAATTCTCTCCTTAGCTAATTAATTATTATTCCTCACCCCTTATATAGTAACTCTATATAGCAACTAATTATTTGTTACTCTCAACTTCTCTACATTGATTGCATACATAGTTCTATCTGTGTTGACTTCTTTTGGTCAAAAGTGACTATTATATCTTTAGTGAGCCCACTCTATCTAGTGATTGTTGACACCTCTTAAGTCACTATGTAAAACACCGGGTTGTCATCCCCAGCAGTGACATGAGAGATGTGGTATTAAATCATGCAACTACCTCTAAATATAAATATAAATGTGTATCCGTAAGCGCATAGATGAAATACCATTGTAGCATTTTATTAGGAGTCAACCCAATTATCGTATTTATTTAATCCCATGGGAAATGACAGCTAAAGAATATTGATGTGTATACATACTTAGATAGAATCCACATGACAAGGACATACTTATGCAGGGGTAAGCCAAATAGATATATATGATAAGTGTAGGGCAATGATAAATCACTTAGAGATAGAAATAGAAACTCTCTAATATAGCAAGGCAAAAACAGGAGATTAGTTAAGAGATTGAATTCCTATGTAGTGTCAGATTTACTAAGTCTTTGCATCTACTCTAGTACAGTACTTTCATCTATAGCATTGATGACTCTAAAGTACCCACAAGGAACATCACTAGGGAGGTTTGTGAACATAGCACGCTCCTCCTTCACAACCACGTTCTGCTAATCTTGTAAACGGGGGGCGGAATACATAGGACTCAACAGGAATGTCACACCCGCGATCTACCACCAAACCCGGCCTACAAGGTGCATTCGTAGGTAGAGCATATCTAAGCACCACGCTTACATAATATCTACCATTTAACCCACTCGAGTAATGAGTTAAGCGCTTTACGATCATATGAGATAGTTCATCATCAATCAATACTATATCAAGCAAAACACTAGAATAAACTAGGAACTTAATAAACTGAAACATGATATTTAAGAACAGAGTCATAATAAAGAGAGGGATACAAAGCTATACCAGCCTCCTGGATGACGACTCCAGAATCCTGAGCGTAGCTCAACTCTACTGAAACCTTGATAGCGCTAATGCCTATCTAGAACTTGAAGTATTGGAGTTTTAATCTAATTCTCTAAGGATGGAACCCTTCGCTCTCTCTGAGAGAGGAAATAATGAATTAGGGTTTCTGGGCTCTCCTCCTGGGGGGAGTCCTGCCCTCCTTTTATAACCCTGGACGATGATCGTGAGCCATCGGATCAAACCGACATTGGTGGACGGCTGAGATCTCTCCTCAAAGGCGGTGGAGCAACCTGGGCGAAGCGGGCCGGAGATGGCCCCAGGGCAGACCGACCGGTCTAGGGTGGGACCGGCCGATCCCACCCTGGGCCCTCTCAGCCTCCCCTTCGGTGTGGTGCCTTTTGGTGTCTTCTAGAGTGTTCCTGAGTTGCCGTGCCATCCGTTTGTACATTCCTTGCTCCAATATGCTTCTGGGTTTGCATCTTTCCTGATATTCTCCTGCAGAAATGATAAAACACCAAAACTCGTGGAATTCGGTTAGTGTAACCCCTATTCCTATGATGGTGATCTCAAATGTACCCTCTCTGGTGTTTGGTTGACCTATAGATTTAGTAATTAACAGCCGTCAACAACTCTCCCATGCTTAACCTTTGCTAGTCCCTTAGCAAACTACTCTCTTCTAAATGGATCAGGAGTTGCTGCAATATTAAACTTCTCAAGAACACACATGCTTTCAGATAAAAATTTTCCTTCAGGTGTAGAATGAACCATTCTAACTTTCACACTTACCCATATTACCTTTAACCATGGAGCTTAACATCCTTCACTTTTGGTCATGAGCAGTTGAGAGACAAAAAGATCAAGCCAAGCACTATGTCTCAAGCTCTTTTGTTCAACCAAGTTCCTGGAGTTTTTTTTATGGATTTTCAAAATCAAACTTAGAGTTTCATTGTATGACACTCTCAAGTCTCTCAGGTATGTGGTATTTTTGGATTCCTGACCAAGGCAATGGAGCTTGTGCCTTTATCTCAACCTACATCTAAGGCTTATGTGGGGCCCATAGGTGTGGAGATAGCATAGATAGGTAGATTTGTATTGTATGTATTGTGAAGTCAAACAAGGGATCCAAAGAGAAACAAGTCATACAATCAAATCAAGATGTGCATGTGTGTGGAATATGGTGGATATATGGTCGTAATGTGGTGAACGAGGTGATGAACCTAATTCTACCATGCTCAAATGGATCTCTCTTTTAGAACATTTGAAACCTTGCCAGGGATGTGTGCTATCTTTTTCTTTTTCTTTAAGGAGATAGGTATTGGATATCTATTTTTCTTTCTTGGACACTTGTCCATTTTTTTCTTAACTCTCCTTTTTCTTTTTCTTTTGCATAGCTCACATCTCTCCTTTGGCATAAAATAATTTTGAGAGATGACAAGAAACTCTGGAGCATGTCTTTTTAGTGGATGGATATTTTTGGTGTCTACCCCCAGTGTAGGAGTAGAACATTTTTGGATGGATGGAATGGCATGTTTTTGCGCCTACTCCAGAGTAGAGTAGTGCATATGAGGTGGAGTGTGTGGATCTTGATTTTAAAAGCATGACAAGTTTCTCACAAGGGTCACAAAGGTTGACAACACTCAATGCAGTGACATGCAGCAATTGTGTAGAAGCTTCCTAGCCTAGATATACAATATGGCTCTGGTAGGAAGTTCAGCTTGTTATACAAGAAACTCATCATGTGTCTTTTTAAGTTTTTAAAATTAAATCTCCTGAATTTCAGCATCACATTGGAACAAGATAAATAGTAGCTCTAACCGTCTCAAATCATGTCCGTCAACTACCTAGACTTAAGATCAAGAATATGCCACCCACAGGTCTCGGATGCAGAGTAAATATTCATGTCAAATCAGTTGTGTCTGAAACCTTAGGGGAATTCTTGACTGTAAGCTAAGCACTTAAGAGAAACTTAATAGAGCAACCATTCATCATTTCTATATCAAAAGATTTTTCTCCAAGTTCTTTTTATTCAAACTGAAATTTAAGCAAGCCTATAGACACACTCTTTTTATTTAGTTTTTATGATTTTTATTCAAACAAACTAATGGACAAACTAACAAACAAACCACTTTAAACAAATAAAAACAAAGGCAAAGAAAACTTACCTCGAGATACCGGGGGTGCTCTTCCCCATCTTTGGATGTTGCAAAGAGTCGATCAGTGTGGTGGCGGCGGCCTCATGCCTGAATGCTGGAAGAAGTAGTCCCAGTTCTGCAGCTGCTGTTGATGGTACTGGTCGTGTAGGTGTAGTTGCCCAAGGATGGAGGTGTTCTGCGCGAGGAGGGTGGCACTTTGCTCCTCAATATTGCGAAGCCTTCGGTCGTTCCTTTGCTGGCGCATTTGTTGATCGTGGTAGCCCATCCCGGCGTCCGATGCACGGCCTCGCTGGTACCCTCCAGAGGACACTTCCTACGAATCAACAGACATTCTTCCTTGATAGTCATTAAAATTACCTGATGGCCATTCCGCCATCTCTTCCCAGAGAACTTCAGCCTGTGGCGATGGTTGGGCATACTGGCCCCAACTGTAATGTGAAGTTTGTCCTCTATGGGAAGACTCTGCTTCTCCAAAGTTGATGCAGCTGGTGTAAGCTGGTCCTTGTGGCGTTGGGTCAGCCCCATAGTAGTGTGTGGGTTGCACGTTGGTGAAACGTGCCGACGCGCTCCTTATGGGTCTTCTTTTCTTTACTACACGCACATTGACAAGAAGAGAACGGGTGGTGTACAAGTTGAGCTCCGGGTTGGTTAACTGGACCTGTCTGCCATTAATCTTCATTACCACCGCATTTCCTCTCTTTACCAAAGTCTGACCTTGGCGAAAATAGTCGTATGATATACAACCTCGTCCTCCTTCAATGTACGGAACTAGCGAATTCTGCCACAACTCAAGATAGCTGGCAATCCGAGTCACCAAGGAGGTGCACTCGATATCACCCCTAAATCTGAAAACCTCTAACCATTGTCTCATCATCATCATCACCGGGAAACCTTCCTACTCTTCACTATGGCAAAAAGCAGCTTAAGCTCATCTATCCTCACTGTGTTGGTGTTGCCTCGTGGAAAGAGAGTGAATGCCAACCATCTATGCATGAACCTCAATGTGGGTAATTGAATAATACTAGTCTTAGCATGCGTGGGTGTGTTTTGGTTGGTTATGTCTTTCTAAAACTGCTCTCTCACAAAGTCAGGAATAGCAGCATCAACATCTACCGTGCACTCAGTGTGGAACCCTAGAGCTAAGCTTAGCTCCTTCCAGGTTAAGGTTTTCTCCTTCCCAAAGAGTTGAAAATTTACCCTATTTTCAACAAAGTTCAAGGTGCATAGAAATTCAGCAGTAAGTAGTTTGCACCCTGGCTCAGAAATGTCTGCAAATCTCGTCCAACCCATGACTGAAAAAATGGTTTAAAATTCAGTGTCCATACCTGTGTCTCAAAAAAGCTCAGGATCATACACTGTAGTTAGAACGAACTTGCGGTTTTTAATGAGCTCGAATCTCTTCGTTGTTTTTCCACTTGAGGTCATGTTCCTCCATCAGACGGTGTATAACCGTCGAGGAAGAAAATGGCCTATTGCTAGCGGGTGGCGTCTCGTCAACCTGCATGTCAGAGCTCGCTCGAGAAGAAGAGCTCCGAGTTGAGCGTGTGGATCGGGACCTGAGTCCACTCTTGATCCCTCTCCACAAGCCACTCATCCTGCAAGCAAGTGAAAACTAAGAGAAAAACAAAAGAGACTCTAGGAGCGGGGTTAGAAAATATGACAATGAAGATAACCGCTCCAAGAGTGTATTACTCCCGTGGAAATAGACTCTTCCACAAGAGGGTTAGTATAAAAGAATAAATACAGAAAACAATGTGGGATATTGCTACCTCCACATGAACAAGAAAAACACGAGGAAGTAAATACAGAAAATAAATATACACAGGAACAAGTAAATCGAGTTAGTAACAAAAAAAAGTTAGAGGGAGTTAGTAGTCCTTGCGGGGAAGGTTTCCACCACAACAATTAGAGGGTAAGTCGTCCAGGGTTAGCGGTCCTTGTGGGGTGATTACCACCATAACCAAATTTTAGCAGAGTTTCCCCTCGACCATTGTGATTATCTCCTCTAAGTTTAGGCAGCACCTCCTCTACTTTTGCTTAGCTCTCCTCTAAACTCCAGCAGTACTTCCCTCCACTAGTCACTAATCAACCCCCTAGCACATCTACTCTCCTTCTCTCTTCCTTCTTCCTTCTCTCTCTCTTCTCTTGATACGGCGAGCAAGAAATTTCAGAAAACAGAGGCGAGAGGCAGAAATCTGGATAGAGGGGAGTGAGTAGAGCTCACTGGGCACTTGCCCTTTTATAGGAGAGGGGGGAGACCGGCCGGTCTGGTGTGGGACCGACCGGTCCCACACTGGGCCCACTTGGCCACTCCTTCCTTCTGGTGCTCCATCATCTCTTCTACTATGTATGTTTGCATCTTTCGGTGGAAAAGAGAGTGTGGAGGACAGCAGGAGGTGAGTGGAGATGAGAATCCAATGTAAACATGATGTGAAGTGATATGACAAGTGGGTCCTAGTGTTTGTCGGTCCCGCTGGTTAGTTATTTTTGTATTTTTAGATTTATAGAAACACCAAATGATAAAGGAAAATATTTTAGATTTTTAGGATATAAGGAGTTAATGGATAAATACCGATTACCTTTCGGCAAGGGTCCGATATTTATAGTCCTCCGGACCGGACTACTCCCCGATGATTATGCCTTTATAGCGTCTGTCGGTCCCAGAGTTAGAGACCTTAAATCTTCTTGCTCTTCACACCTCTCTGATTGAGAGTATTGTTCTGGTAATGGCTTGAATGCAAACCTCTCTTTCTTACCATTGATATGGAATCGGATTTCTCCAATCCCAACGTCAATGTGAGCATTCGCAGTGCTCAAGAAGGGTCTTTCCAATATAAGTGGTGTATTTACTGCTTCCTGTATGTCAAGCACAACAAAATCGACTGAAATAAAGAATTATCTTATTTTTACCAGAATATTCTCGGCGATTCCTTCAGGGCGGCGAAGTGACTGATCCGCAAGTTGAAGGCACATCGTCGTGGGTGTGAGTTTGGAGTAGTTGAGTTTGTCGAAGACCGTCTTGGGCATGACACTTACGCTGGCGCCAAGATCGCATATATAGTGCTTGTTCAAACACTTGATCTCCAATTGAGCACTCAATAGTGGGGCGTCCTGGATCTTATTTCTTGATTGGTGATGTGTTTAGGATAGCCGCACTACACTCCTCTGTGAGCTTGATGACTTCGATGGTGGGCAGTGGCCTTTTGTTGTTTAGATGTCTCTGAGGTATCTTGCGTACGTAGGCACTTATAGGGCATCTAGTAGAGGCACATTGATATATAGATGACGTATGTAACGTCCCGCCTCCTCGAGGCCGGGCCCGCTTACATCGGCGACTTTAATAGGACCAATCACGCCCCCACGTACCAACACCGTCTTTTTTCACAGCACTTTGTCCTCACTCATGCGCACCCGGGAAGTACTTCCCGATCGGTCACCCATCGCTCCAAGCTAAGCACGCTTAACTTTAGAGTTTTTTTGAGATGGGCTTCGGAAAAGAAGTTGCAACTTATTGGTATGAGTATCATATTAATCCTATTAAGCCCTAGGCCGGGATGTTACATCCTCACCCCCTTAAGAGATCGACGTCCTCGTCGATCAACCCCAGGTCAGGACCTCCTCTCTTGGCCACGTCCGTGTGTCCAGTGCCAGCGCCATGTGCCATGCCGTGTGACCACGACGGATCCACACCGACCATGCGTACCATGCTGGCAAGAATCGCGACACACGCGCCCGTGAAACCGCGGCGAGTCGGCTCGATACCATTTGTAACGTCCCCGCCTCCTCGAGGCCGGGCCCGCTACATCGGCAGCTTTTAATAGGACCAATACGCCCCCTACAGACCAACACCGGTCTTTTCTCACAAGACTTTGTCCTCACTCATGCGCACTCGGGAAGTACTTCCCGGTCGGTCACCCATCGCTCCAAGCTAAGCACGCTTAACTTTAGAGTTTTTTGAGATGGGCTTCTGGAAAAGAAGTTGCAACTTATTGGTATGAGTATCATATTAATCCTATTAAGCCCTGGGCTGGGATGTTACAACGTATTACCTCCACAATTTTCCAAACTGCTCATCCATCCTTTCCTTTTAGCCGATGAAATGGTAAGAAGTTGGTGTCATTATAATTCTTGGGCTTTGGGCTTTGTTCTGCGGTGGCACAACTTCTTCCAATTCATCGTTATTCTTCTCCTCAGTGTCTTTGGGCGATGCCCTGTACTCTTCACCCCCTCTAGGATGTGTACCTTCAGGATATGGGGGATCCATGATTTAAATCGCGGGCTATATAATTTAGCGGCGGCCGCTCCTGGAAGCTATGCGCCGCTATTGCGCCGCTATTGCCTCGCTATAGCGCCGCTATTGCGCCGCAGCGTGAGATGGCTGCTCACGCTATAGCGCCGCTATAGCGTGCTATTTATATACAGCCAGGCAAAAAGATAATAAACATTATAAACTTCATAAACATAAGAGCAAACAGGCAACATATTCATAGTTTCATACTTCCATACAGTCCAAACATCCATAAGGTTCAAACATGCATAATTATTAAGTCTAAGTCCTGAAACATGCATAATTATTAAGTCTAAGCCTCATTTTTTTTGGTCAGCCAGAGAAACTAGCAGCTGCCTCAATAGCGTCGATTTAGCGCGCTATGGCGCTAAAGCGGCTTAGCGGCGCTATAGCGTCAAATAGCGGCAATAGCGCGGATAGCGTCAAAATGCAGGATATCGTCGCGCCGACTCATCTGGGCAGCTATTAGCGCGCTATAGCGGTAAAATAGCGCGCTATTTTTTTCCATGTGGGGGATCACGAGTACTCTTGCCTCCTCTTGTAGTAATTGCATTGATTTGCTCAGGGCCAGTGGCAATGGGCAAAGCAGCGGCCAACTTTGCTACCTGTGATTCAATCTTTCTATTATAGCTCAGTTGATCCTTGATGGTAGAAGAAAAGCTTTCTATCTTAAGATTCATACTCTCTATAATCTTCTCATTAGAAGCAAGCCTTTGTGAAAGTTCTTCATTGATCTTTGGCTGCTGTCTAATTACACTCCACAAGGATGGATGTTTGACTTGCTCTATTTCTTGGGTGTTGCCAATGATGCTCAGATCTTCGGGCTGGTTAGGGGAATATGTGATTCCTAAATATCTTTCAGTTCTTGCTTGGGAATCCATAGCATCCTGAATAGCCTGATGATCCTTCTTGTAGTTGTCTCGCTGTTCGAGCCAGTCTAATAACACATTCATCTTGGCTGAGACTGCTCTCAACTCTTCAATGTCAGCTTCTTCACTCATCTTGCAATGCGGAGCATCGTCTAACGACCAGCCTTGATTAGAGGCTATCGTCTCTATGAGTAACTTGGCCTTCTTGATGGTGAGTGACAAGAATATTCCTCCAGCAGTAGCATCTAGTTGCTCTTGTGCTCCCTTAGATAATCCATGATAAAATCCTTGCATGAGCAACCAATCCTCTATTCCATGATGGGGGTAATCTGAGATGTAATCTTGGAAGCATTCCCATGCCTCTAAAATAGGTTCATCTCTCTGCTGTTGAAAACCGGTAATCTTCTCTCTTAAGGCACTGGTCTTGCCTAAAGGGAAGAATCTCTCTAGAAAGACCCTTTGAACAATCTGCCTATGTCTTGATGTTTTCTTGATTTGCATAGAACCACACTTCTTCACTTTCCCAGTTAACGAGAATGGGAACAGATGAAGAAGTATGATGTCTTGAGCAATGTTCTTGATGATGAGTGTGCTCCCAATCTCCAGAAAATTTTGAAGATGAGCACTAGTATCTTCACTGATCTTTCCACTGAATGGAGTAACTTGCACCATGTTAATGAGACTTGGCTTGAGCTCAAACTCAAGATTGTTGGTTGGAAGTGTTGGTCCAGTGCGAATGTCCTTCGTGCTTGGAGCAGAGAACTCTCGCAGAGTCTTGTCAGCCATGGCTCAGAAACTGGTGTGAAGCTGCCTCTTGATTGGTTTGATTGAGATTGATGAAAGATGATGACGAATCAAGACCAATCCTGTAATACCCTGTATATGATATAGACAAAAACAAATAAAGGTAAGCCTGCTTAAGCAGAGGTACCTAGTCATGGTTCCATCTATAAGTATGCATTTGATCAATATCTCTTTATAGCTTAGCCTTTTTCCGGCAACGGCGCCAAAAATGCTTGTTGACACCTCTTAAGTCACCATGTAAAACACCGGGTTGTCATCCCCAGCAGTGACATAAGAGATGTGGTATTAAATCATGCAACTACCTCTGAATATAAATATAAATGTGTATCCGCAAGCGCACAGATGAAATACCATTGTAGCATTTTATTGGGAGTCAACCCAATTGTCGTATCTATTTAATCCCATGAAAAAGGATAGCTAGAGAATATTGATGTGTATACATACTTAGATAGAATCCATATGACAAGGACATACTTATGCAGGGGTAAGCCAAATAGATATATATGATAAGTGTAGGGCAATGATAAATCACTCAGAGATAGAAATAGAAACTCTCTAATATAGCAAGGCAAAAACAAGAGATTAGTTAAGAGATTGAATTCCTATGTAGTGTCAGATTTACTAAGTCTTTGCATCTACTCTAGTATAGTACTTTCATCTATAGCATTGATGACTCTAAAGCACCCACAAGAAACATCACTAGAGAGGTTTGTGAACATAGCACGCTCCTCCTTCGCAACCACGTTCTGCTAATCTTGTAAACGGAGGGCGGAATACATAGGACTCAACAGGAATGTCACACCCGCGATCTACCACCAAACCCGGCCTACAAGGTGCATTCATTGGTAGAGCATATCTAAGCACCACGCTTACATAATATCTACCACTTAACCCACTCGAGTAATGAGCTAAGCGCTTTAGTTCATCATCAATCAATACTATATCAAGCAAAACACTAGATAAAAACTAGGAACTTAATAAACTGAAACATGATATTTAAGAACAGAGTCATAATAAAGAGAGGGATACAAAGCTATACCAGCCTCCTGGATGACGACTCTAGAATCCTGAGCGTAGCTCAACTCCACTGAAATCTTGCTAGTTAATGCCTAACTAGAACTTGAAGTATTGGAGTTCTAATCTAATTCTCTGAGGATGGAACCCTTCGCTCTCTCTGAGAGAGGAAATAATGAATTAGGGTTTCTGGGCTCTCCTCCCAGGGGGAGTCCTGCCCTCCTTTTATAGCCCTGGGCGATAATCGTGAGCCATCGGATCAAACCGACATTGGCGGACGGCTGAAATCTCTCCTCAAAGGCGGTGGAGCAACCTGGGCGAAGCGGGTCGGAGATGGGCCCCAGGGCAGACCGACCGGTCTGGGGTGGGACCGGCCGGTCCCACCCTGGGCCCTCTCGGCCTCCCCTTTGGTGGGGTGCCTTCTGGTGTCTTCTAGAGTGTTCCTGAGTTGCCGTGCCATCCGTTTGTGCATTCCTTGCTCCGATATGCTTCTAGGTTTGCGTCTTTCCCGATATTCTCCTGCAGAAATGATGAAACACCAAAACTCGTGGAATTCGGTTAGTGTAACCCCTATTCCTATGATGGTGATCTCAAATGTACCCTCTCTGGTGTTTGGTTGACCTATAGATTTGGTAATTAACAGCCGTCAACAGTGACTTCATTCCATCTCCAGTGACTTGTACGCTGCCTCACTACTCATATTTGAAAATGTTCTTATATTCGAGGAAGAGTTGTCCACTCGTTTTTGTGAATTGTATGTCGGAAAAAAGCATCTACTTAAGTTTTAGGGGTTTAAATGTTTATTCCCCGTTTTGTAGCGAAATGGTGATTTTTTTCTCTTTTTTTTAAACTTTGTAATTTTACCCCCGTCTTTAAAACAAAGGGAGAGTTTGACCCTACTGTATGAAGTCCTCTTAACGGTCTTAACTTTTAGACAAATAACAAGTTTGCCCACATATAAATTTTACCCCTGCTTTTTTTTTGTTTTTTTTGTGTTTCTAACCCTATTTTCAGATCAACATTTTCACAACGTATGAACACAAAGTAATGGCAACATATTCAGTTGTGAAGATTCAATAATCAAAACTGATCAGTAATAAGCACAATAATTCTCCAACCCGCCTAAGGAGAATGTAATTTAGGTGTAGTGAGTTTGTGTTTCCCATTTCTCATCCATCATCAGACCATCACTGTAAAACCACGATACAATGTTGGAATAGTATAGATCAATTAAAAAACTGACATTTCCCATACAAGACTCAAAGTTGATAGATTTTGCATACACAACAAACAGATTACACTTTAGAGGCCTTGATCAAATCAAATCCACTTAATACACCTGCTCTTGTTGGCTTTGGCTGTTGTGGCAGTGCGACGATCTTGATTCAAATTGAATATCCGGGAGTCGGGCCTAGAGATTCCGATAGCAATGCAGAGCATAGTGGAGGGAATAGCTGGAGCTGCACGCTCGGCCACCTCCCGCTCGCACACGAAACAACCATCTCCACCTCCTGCGCTCTACCGATAGCCACACCCTGGCTCAGCGTCCACCTGCCTCCTGCGCGCCACCGTCAGCCGCAGTCGCACGTACCTGCCTCCTGCGTGTCACCGGTCTCCATCGCGTGCTCCTGGATAGCTGATCGGCCGCCCATCTGCACCATATGTCCGGCCAACTACCCACCAACATACAAATCACATTTGCATCGTCGGCCTCTAGATGCTATGGTTTCATGGGTTAGGGAGATGAAACCGTATGGATGGTTAAAGGGGTGGGTGGAGTTCATAGGTCTTGGTCAGCAAGGTGGTCAAATTCTAAATCATGGAGTACCAAGGTGTTGCATCACAATATTACTACAATCACCCTGAGGTACAACTTGCAAATGCGTCTTATGATTCTAATAATTATTTTGCAAGTTCTATGAACTCTCATGTTGGTGTTGCTAGTTATGATAGTAGTAGATATGTTGTATCGGTTAATTCTTATGTTGTTAATGGTTCTCATTATGTTCAAGAGCCGATGTCAACTATGAATTCTTTGAATTTGAATGCATCTAGCAACATACAACATGTAAATTCTTATTCATCGGCTATAAGTTCACAATATGTGGTTCTACCACATGACATGCCGATGAATGAGACAATTGGCTATAACAATGATAATTACTTAGCCAATTGCTCTCAAACTTCAGCACTATATACTAATGGCTCTATTCATAATTCGGCTTCATATGTTACTCCAAACTCAAGCCGAATTAATGAAAATTTAGCAAGGCATTTAAGTGCGAGTGCTTATGATTCGGCTTCACATGTTACTAGTAACCATAGTCGAATCAATACAAGTTCAGTGTCTTATGCAGGAATCAATGCTCACGATTCGGCTTCATACGCTACTTCTAGCTCTAGCCGAATTAGTGGAATTCCAGCAAGACATTTGAGTGCTAAAACTCATGATTTGGCTTCACAAGTAGCTAATAATTGTAGTCGAATCAATAAAAATTCAGCAATGGGTGTGCATGCAAACTATCATAATTCGGCTTCATATGTTGCTCTCAAATCTAGCCGAATCGATGAAGATTTAGCCCATGCTAGAAATCCATATGGCTCCTCTAAATGGAAGGTGCTCACTTATCATAGACCATATCCGTTGTGTTATGATTACTTAAGAGATCCTGATGGTTGGTGGGTACCTGATTTTTATGAGTTTAGTGGTGACGATGGTAAAACTGCTACGGAACATATTAGAATATATCTGTCACAATTGGGTGATTTTGGTAAAAAAGACTATATAAGAATAACAAATTTTCCTTTATCCCTCACCGGTATTGCCTTTGCATGGTTTACATCTTTATCTCAATGTACTATTTGTTCATGGTCTGAATTAGAGGAGCAATTCTATGAATACTTTGGGAAATTCAATGCAAAAAAGCCGATCATTACGAAGTCATCGGCTATAAGTGGATTATTAGTAGACACGAAAGCAAGTCTTGCTACAGAGAAACGTGAGAAACACAAGAAACCAGCTAGATTTGATTTTTCAGGAGCTAAAGGGGTTATACACTTATCGAGTGATTGCCGCATTATTGATGGAGATCAAGCCCCTCCAAGCAACAGAGGGATGTGTGCCTACTCAGAATCGACTGAGCCGACTTTAAAAGTCGGCGAGCCGGTGTTCCATGCCCCGAATCGGCTAAGCCGACTCCTCGATCGGCTAGGCCGATTGCCTCTGGTGCTTGTCTCAAGTCGGCTAGGCCGGCTCCCAAGTTGGCTAAGCCAACTCCACCTTGCTAGTGCCCAAAGTCGGCCTAGCCGATTTCCAATCGGCTAAGCCGACTTCTTCTGTTCCTACCCACTAATGTATCTTTGGATGATTCGGCACCTATTCTTGGTCGTTTCTTTGAGATGGAAAACAACATCATTCCAATTAAAGGCGTACATCTCCTGACATGATCAACAAGATACAAGGTATGAGTATTTTGCTTAAATTCCAATCGGTCATATTATTTCAATTTTACGCATCTATTAGAGATATGCTTATAAATAGTTGTAAAAGACCAATTAGGAATAGCATTATATTTCGTGAAGATAAGATAAATTCAGATTCTATCGGCCAACACATTATACCATATGGTAAGGCCGATGGTACTAATTTAAAAGCAAAAGCTTCCTAGAAGTGTCTACAAAGGTGTGACCGAATGGATTGATGTCAAATCTGATCCCTTCGTTTGCCTGGCTTTAAAACCGACCCCACAAAATGATCGGTTGAAGAAATCAAAATACACCTTTAACTTTACCTGTTGTGATCATGTGTTTGATTCTTGCTTAAGAATAGTTTTATTAGAATCATTGATCACAATGCTTTGCCATCAGTTCAAAACTTAGAAGAGCTTACATATTGCAAGTGGCATAATTTCTATGATCATAATACTTGTAATTGCAATATGTTTCATTGTGCAGTCCAATCGGCCATTGATAAAGGCCGATTGAGATTTTCTGAAGCTCAACAAATGGACCGATTGGATTCAATCGGTCTTGATGGCAAACAGGTTTTGAAACGGCTTGCATTTACCGATTCCCTCAAAGCTCAAAGCTCAAGTGTCCATAAGAGAGATGTAGAGCCCTCAAGTGAAGATAAGGTTGCTATCCAAGAAGTGCAAATAGAATATGTTTTAGAGGATAGCAATATCGCTATAGATTCAAAAGACACTGGGGGGCAGGTGAAATCTCTCCAGCTAGAGCAAAAGCCGATTGATCCAATTAAGCAAGGCGAATCGGCTCAGGATCCTTCTTTAGGACATGTTTATCAGGATGGGAAGAAGAAGGATGATCATAAGGCTAATGGAGGCAAAACTCATGACAGGCAAAAAGATAGAAGACCGAAGCTTAGCTTCGAAGAGCTTCTAGCTAAATATAAGAAGATAGGTGAAGCAAATATGGCCAATCGATCAAAGAAGGTTCAGTCATCAAGATTGCCTCCAAAACGCATGTCTCAAGAGAAGAATTGGCAAGGAGATAGATTTCATGCAACAACAACATGTTCTCCTTTTGAACAGCCAATTCCCATGTTCTATGGATCACAACCCGTATATTTTCATCCTTATTCATCTTGGGGCTGGTGTGATGAAAAGACACAAGTTCCATCATATTTTAGGTCACAATATGTAGAGTATGCAGCTCCAAGATATTTAGAGAAACTATCATCTTATAATGACCGTCTTGATCAAAATCGGTTTGGAGCTCAACCAAAGAAGAAAGAGGTAAAGCAAGTTTACCGTGTGAAGTATGATGGCCAAAAGAACAAATGTTCAGATCTGAGTTCAACTATTGAAAAGCCGATTACATTATTGAAACATCAGGCTATTGATGGCAAAGATATGGGAGAATTATCTATTGATATTCTAGTTGCCAAATCTGAACAAAGAAATGTGAGAGTGCCTAAAATAAGAAAGAATTGTCATGTCTAAAATTGAAACAATACCGAGATGTTCAACCAGTTTACCAAAATGGCAAGAAAAGAAGTTTCAAAAACTTAGTACAGAGAAGTTAGAAGAAAGAGGCTTAGCATGGATTCCTAAAGGAAGAATTCAAAGTCAAAAGGATGGTGCTCAAGCAAGAGGTGCGATGAAGATGAAAGAGAGAAAAAGATTCAAGAAACAATTCCGAAGTTTGAGATTTGCACCAAATCATCAAAATCTTTGGTCTTTGCATCATTCGTCTTCTTTGCCTATGTTTATGTGGAATTCATCTTATGGTATGTATAGTCATCCCTCAGTTCCTTATTTTGATCCTTGGTATAGGTCCCTATATTGTAGAGGGTTGCCTCATTATTTTGCTAATCGATGACCTTCTAGTCAAAGGCTCAAATACTTATTTCAGTTATGCATACTCATGTGGATGATCATATGGCCGATACCTTGCTATCGCCTTTAGCATAAAACATAGCCGATGAATGCTTACAATCATCGTGCTACTAGAAAAGCTCCCATGATATCTACTTTCAAGGCTTTAAGGCCTGGGGGCATGATATATGTATCTTACTTTATGGATATGACAATATGATTAATCGGCTTGCAAAAAGGGCCAAGGTGTTGGCATAATCATTATTTCTCATAATCATGCTATTTGAGACATCAAGCCGATTAGATTTTTATTGTACTAACAATCAAGCCGAATATGAAGCTCTCTTGTTCGGCTTGATAATGTTGTCTTCCATAGATGCAAAATATGTTGTGGCTTATGGTGACTCCTTACTGATGGTACAACAAATTGTTGATGAGTTTCAATGCTTAGAAGGATCACTAAATGAACGTCGTGACAAGTGCCTTGATATTATTGCTACATTTGCCAAATTTCAAATTTAGCATATTCCAAGGCATGCAAATTATATGGCCAACATGTTAGCTCAACAAGCATCGGGCTTTGATGTTAGTGGATCTAATTTTTATATTCAAGAAAGACCGATGCATCAGGATTTGGAATTTTTCTGTGTAGGTACACTGGAACCGGCTAAGCCGATTCTAGCAATCGGCCAGGCGGCCTAGCCAGCTAAACCGACTGGTCCAGTCGGACTAGCCGACTTTTCTAGAGTTGGCTCGAATATTTCGCTCGATCAATATCCGAATCGGTCTAATATGATTTCTAATGTGACCGATTCAAGAGATTGAGGACTCCCTTGTTGATGGTCAAGCTGAATCTAGTAATAAGTCTTTGATCAAGCTCATTAAGAAGAAGATTAAGGATAATCCAAGAAAGTGGCATGAAGTTTTATCTGAAGCTCTATGGGCCCATCGCATATCAAGGCATGGTGCTACAAAGGTTACTCCTTTTGAGTTAGTATATGGTCAAGAGACCGTGTTACCCGTTGAAGTGAACTTAGATGCATATAGGCTTGTTAAACAAGATGATCTATCTACTGTTATGTATCATGATTTGATGATGGACAATATCGATGAGGTAACGGATAAAAGATTAAAAGCTCTTAAGGAAATTGAGAAAGATAAAGCTCGGGTTGCCAAAGCATAGAATAAGAAGGTGAGAGACAAATCTTTCCAAGTTGGAGAGTTGGTTTGGAAGACTATACTACCAATTGGATCGAAAAGCAATAAGTTTGGCAAATGGTCACCAAGCTGGAAAGGTCCTTATAAAGTGATCAAAGTGATGTTTGAAAATTCATATATGCTAGAGACATTGCAAGGTAAAAGTCTCCCGAGAGCAATAAACGGAAGATACTTAAAAAAGTACTTTCCAAGTGTTTGACAAGAAGCCAAAGTGCTTTCCAAACAATGGCCAATACATGTATCGCCCTTAGAACAACAATGGCCGATGTATACATCACCCTTAGTCGCTGGGTAGCCGATGAGATGGGTATTGTTGCTATTTGGCTTTGAATTATGTTTTCAGGTTCATGTGTCATTCACCTGAAAACAGGGGGGCATATGTTGACACTCAAAAATGTTCAGATCTTGTAAAGTTGTCAAAAGTGAAAACGGACTTCACCATTGCGTTCCTCTCATCGAAATAGTCAAAAAACATATATGGAACGTTCAATTTGGGATCCGGAGGCAAGAGTTGTGCACCCTGAAAGATTGCACGAAGTACTACCGATACTACCGGTCTGTGAAGATCGGTACTACTGGTGGCTGATGCTGTTGCGCAAAAATAAACTACCGGTACTATCGGTCCAAAACCGGTACTACCGGTGAGTGACGGAGATTGGTGTAGTTTGGCAACAAATGAATTACCGGTACTACCGGTCTTCCACCGGTACTACCGCTAGAGACCGGTACTACCAGTGGAGTCTGACCGGTACCACCGGTAGTGCTCGTCCCAAACTGATTTGTTCTTAAATCGGTTTTAGGTAATCTTTGGACGTGGAAAACTTGGAGATTGGGCCTTGAGATGTTTTCTACTGGGATAAGACCACCCCCTCCTATATAAACAAGGAGATCATGGCCGATTGAGATCTCATCTATCCAATCGTTAAAAACACATCTACTACAACTTTTACCCTCCCTTTCTCTTTTTTTCTCCTCGTTCTTCGTCGGGCGCTGCATGGACGGTGGATCGACGACAGGCGGCTCTAAAGCGGTCGGCCGGGCTAGGGCAGCCCATAGCCGCTGCACGCCCGACGGGTCCCTCCCCGAGCGTGTGGGGTTTCGGTCTCAAGAGACCTCGCCGGCGTGTCTTGCGTATCGCGCTCCCGGCGAGGCTCCTCCGGCGACGTGTCTTGCGTATCGCGCCATCGCCGGGAGGCACAAGGTCCAGGTGTGGATATCCTT